>WSXT02000006.1:4533071-4550296 GCA_011762715.2 Neuroterus valhalla
CGTTAAAGCCCGAGAAGCTTTAACAAAAGAGAATTCACACTCATCAAGTTAAAGTAGTCGACATTTCGCTTTTGAGTCTTACAAGCTCTATATAAAACTGTGGGGAGGTACAAAGGCCGAGCGCGTAGCGCGAGCTTAAATCATAACCGAGCGCGGAGCGCGAGGTGAGATCTCCATCGAGCGCGAAGCGCGAGATCCGAAAGACGCGCGCCCTAGGCGCATTCAAACTTGCGAGCGAAGCGAGGTGCGCGCGGAGCGCGCGATGAGAATGTGCCCGCGAAGCGGGCAGATTTTTTTATTTACCATTCAACCAGAATGGAGAAATCAACTTAAGCTCAATAAAGATTTCAGCGCATCAACATTTCGACGCATCTATATTTCAGCGCAATAAATTTATTTTTCTAATCATAAAGCGGCCGAATATAATAACATGTTATATTTGGTCACGTGACCGACTGTAAAATGCCCATAAAAAAATGTGTTGACGTTTATAGAGTTACCTTGATCAATTTTAGAAAAAAAAAATTTGTAAACAAAATTTTGCCACTGAATAGAATATTTCCAGACGAGGGAATAGACTTCAAATTGCATAACACAAGCCTCATCTGAATAGACTTTAAGACTTTGGAGGCAACATTAGAGAAACGGTTGTCACGAACGTGTTAATTGGTTCTTGCACTCGCTCTTCAATTAAAAGTCAGGGTCGACCGACAGATGAATAAACACCAAAGGCCTTCACAAAACCCTAAAAAGAAAAATGCAAAATTGGAAGTTCACCGGCGTGAACACCTAGTTTCTTTTATGTTTTTGAATCTTGGAAATAATCTATTTTTGAGAACAAATTTATGTCCGGCAAACGAAAGATCCTGGGTTCGGACTCCGGCAGAGTTTGGAAGCGGTCCTTTTTTTCCACAGGAATTAGTGTTTCATTCCATGTTTTGAAAATAAAAAAGAATAAATAAAAGAGAAGAAAATGAATAAATAAAAGAAATAGAAAAAAATTCTAAAAAAATTGAAATATTCACAATTTTTGTAGAGAAAACATTTGTCTGAGAGATACTTGTTCTTCTCGAGATAAAAAAAAGTTTTAAAGTTAAAGTTAAGTTTGTGAAGATGGAACTTTGAGATAAAGATCTTAACTTTCTCGCATTGATCAGTTTGTGTGATATTTTTTTTTACGATAAGTGATAACGAGTTGTCATAGGAAGGCTGAAAACTTGTATGATCCAAGATTGAATGATGTAATCTATGAAGATCTTCCATTATCCCGTTTTCTTGATCATATTAATAAATCCGTGATTCATCCATTGTTTTAGATTTCCACTTTAACCATTCATTTCTAGAAAGAATATTGTGATAAAATTACAATTTTTGTGCAGGGAATCCATAATTGAAATAATAATTATGTTCTTTTCATAGAGGATAATAATTATTATTAAACTTAGATTCGATTAGTATGTATTAAATTATCGATTTTTTAAATAAGATTGGTTTTAAAATAATTTTTAATAGATTAAATGTAGACATTTTCAAACAAAAATGATTCAAATTCAACTATTTGACAGAAAATTCATGCATTTGGTTGGAAATTCCTCTTTTTTTGTTGAAGAATTAATGTTATTAATAAAAAATTAATATTTCCGGTTGGATATCCAGTAATTTTGTTAGAAATTCGACTTGTTTTGTTCAAATTAATTTATTTTCTTGCCAATTCAACTGATTCACTCTGAGAATTCATCTACTTAGTTGAAAATTCAACTATTTCATTAAAAATTCATCTCGTTTGTTTAAAGTTCGTCTTTCCTCCTACTGAATATTATTCTTTTTTATTAATTTTTTTATGAATGAATATTTGTCCTTCTCGATGAAAAATTCTACTTTTTCTGTTAAAAATTCGTCCTCATGGGTTAAAAAATTGACTGTTTTTGTAACAAACTCGATTTTATGGATAAATTTGATCTGATGTGTCAAAAATTCAAGTATTTGGCAGAAAATGCATGTTTTTTGTCGAGAGTAACCCTTTTTCGTTGGAAAATCAATTTCATTTGTTAAAAACTCAGATTTTTTATTGAATATCCAACTTTTTTTGTTGGAAATCCGTTTCGTTTTGATCGAATTGATTCTTTTAATAAAAATTCATCTATTTAGTTGAAAATTCGCCTATTTGATGAAAAACTTATATCTTTTCTTTGAAGTTCGTCTTTTTACATACAAAATTACCTTTTTCTCTTTCAAATTTTTTTTTCATGATTGAAAATTCGTCTTTTCTGTTTGGAAACTTTACCTTTTTTGTTGGAAAGTCGACTCCCTGGCTAGAAATTAACATTTTTTGTAACAAATTCAATTTCTTGTTTGAAATTTGTTGTGTTCTGTTGAGAATAACTCTTTTTTGTTGAAAAATTAATTTTATTTGTTAAAAACTCTTACCTTAGGTTGGAGATCTCAGTTTCGTGTTGTTCAAATTAATTTCTAAAACCTTTTTTTTTTGAATGACAATGCACCCATTTTATCTTGGTAATTAATCTATTTAGTTTAGAATCCAACTTTTTTTTTAACAAAAACTCAAGTTGTTTCTTCAAACCTCGTCTTTTTTCAAACAGAATTAATCCTTTCTCTGAAAATTTTTTTTTATGATTAGAAACTCGTTTGAAAATTTCCCTTTTTTGTTGAAAATTCGTCTTCCGGGTTGTGAATGAACATTTTTTGTTACGAATTCAATTTTTGTTTGAAATTCAATCTCATGTATACAAAATTTAAGTATTTCGGCAGTAAATTAAAGTACTTTGTTAGAAATTTCTCTTTTTTGTTGGAAAATGAATTTTTTTTGTTCAACATTTTTTTTTATTGTGGATCCAACTATTTTGTTGGGGGTTGGTTTTTTTTGTAATTGAATTGATTTTACTTGTTGAAAATTCATATTGTTGGATGTGGGTTAAACTGTTTTATGAAATGTTTCTTCTATTCGTTTGAAAAATAATTTTATCTATCAAACATTCATATTTTTGGTTGAGGATCCAACTTCTTTGCAGAAAATTGTTTTTTTTTTTGTTCAAAATTATTTTCTGCTTAATGATGACTCAACTAATTAATTTTGAAAGTTCATCTATTCAGTTGAAAATCCAACTATCTGATGAAATACTCATGCCATTTGTTAAAAATTGTCTTTCTTCTTAGTAATATATTCTTGTTGTTCGTTAATTTTTTTATGATGGAAAATTCGTCCTCTTTGATTTTAAATTTTACCTTTTTTGTTGAAAATTCGTCCTTCCGGGTTAGACATGAAAATTTTTTGCGAAAAATTCAATCTTTTTGTTGAAATTCAATCTGACGTTTCAAAAATTCAAGCATTTGGCAGAAAATTCATGTATTTTGTTTACAATTTTCTTTTTATTAGAAAATTAAGTTTATTCATTGAAAATTCACATTTTTGGTCGGTGTTCCAACGATTTTGTTGAAAATTCCTTATTTTGGTCGTAAAAATAATTTTGTTTGTTGAAAATTCATATTTCTGGTTGGATATTCAACTATTTTGTTAAAAATTCTTTATTTTCTATTTATAAAATAAATGCTTTTCCAATGAGAATCCAACAAATCACTTTCGAAAAGTCATCTCTTCAGTTAAAATCAATACCAAATTTTTTTGTTGAGAATTTTTTTTTCGAATAAAAATTGATCTTTTCATTTAAAAAATGAAATATTTGGCTGAAAATTCACTTCTTTTTTCCAAAGTTCATCTTTTTATACTTGATTAGTTTTTTTCTTCAAAAATTCATCTGCTATTCAGAAAATTTAAGTAAATGAATAAATTTCCAACTAGGAAAATTAATTTCCAAAATGGATTATTTTTGAATTCCCAATGGAATAAAATCTTTCTTGGTTTAAGGTTTCAACTCTTGCATTGAACCTTTTCTCTACTCCTTTTACATACCTTACCACTAACTCAGTGTTGGGGGGTACCCTCAGCTCAAGGTGGGTTCCGAACCACCAAAACTATTTCTTCATCTGAAAAAGCTTTCTTCTAACTCGTTGAGAAAAGCTACTCTCTCATACTATTTTTCTTACTTTTTCCAAGTCCATAGATCACACAAGAGCTGCATATATATGATCGTTTGATAAAAATAAAATAATAATTTTAGGAATAGGTAGTTGATTTTACAGTCTTCTTGGTCTTCTCTGAACAATATATTTCTATTCAATAAATTATTTTTATTTGAATACACGTATTTCTTGAAGGGTTTCATTCGATCGCCGAAGTTAAGTTGAGCCTGGCCCGGTTTTACTCGGAGGGAAGCCGGCGTACTGGGTCAGTTTTCCAAGCTTGCTTATAATAATGTTAATAATATTAGAATAATAATTTTACAATCTACACTGAAATTGTGGCACTCGCGGGGTCTCATGAACCCTACAACTAAAATTTTTTCAACATTGAAAGAATGCAACGTGCAGATTCAATTGTGTGCCATTTGGCTAAAGAGGGGTCAATAGTAAGCTATGCGTTCGCAGTAATCGCGAGCACTCGTACTTTCACATCTCGTTAATATGCGCATATGATGTCAACCAGGAGTCATACATTGAAATGTCGCCTTCATAGACGCGAGTATAGCAATTATGGTACCAATCTAGTTTTCCTAGAAAGCCTACTTGACTAAAAAACATCTCTGCATGCATAGAAACACATACATAAAAACAGATACATAGATTATAAGTGCTTGCACAGGCCGCAAAATTTGGCCAGAAGAGTGGAAAACTATCGAGAATGTATACAATGGATGAAGGTGCATAGATCAGAGGCACTCGAATTCATTTAAAGATTTGTTCAGGAAGGTTGAAAACTATTTATGAAACGTATACATAGGATAAAGGTACATACATTTGAAGCGAACGCGTTTGTTTGAAGATTTGGCCAGAGCAGTGGAAAACTATAGAAAATAAATATAAAAAGTACGTATTTCCTGAGTTATAATGGTGTGTTATCTTTCTGCTTTCAGGAATTATGACCCTTACAAGCAGCCCGTGTGAGCTAGACAACATGAGCTTGTTTCAAGACCTCAAGTTGAAAAGGAGAAAGGTCGACTCCCGATGTAGTAGCGACGGTAAGCAAACGGATTCGATTCTTAACTTTCACTTTGTATAAGAGTCGTCTTTTATGGAAATAAGAAGAATATTATGTGATTTGGGATTAAAATTGAAAAATTAAATTTTATCACACTGGAATCCCGAACGTAGTCTAGTTTAGAGCTTGGCTATCAACGGCCTTGGACCGTTTTTGCGAGTGCCTGAACGTAAACAGTTAGGCCTGTTTAAACTATTTTTATATGATTTTCGTTGGTTCACGCATTGGCGAAATTGCCCGTTTGGGTACTGTCCGCTTCCGACGTACGACATTGGCCAAGCCAACCAATTGATTAATGTGATTAAAAAAATAGTAATCAAATAATTAAACGTGACTTATCAATAAAGAATAACATGCAAATTCATAATTAGGAAAATTAGGCCGCAAAGTCCAATATTATATTACCTGTTACGTTTCAAATATTTCAAATATTTTTTGTGGGGATTTCTATCTAATGCGAGATGTTAATAATGATAATTTCATTTTTTTTAAATCAGAGAAATATTGAGTTGATATCGAACAAATATCTAAGCGGAAGAAAAAATTTTTCTAAAAAGAAGATTTCCCTAAAATGGAATAAAAATTATCAGAGTTTCGTGTCGTAAGTAGAAATGGTCCGTTTTAAGTCAGCCCAATGAAGCTTGCAGAGACACCTCAGTTATTCAAATTCTCTTGATTTGAATAAAAATCCTGAATAAATTTTTGGAATGTAAATAAACTAATGTGAAAAAAAATGTGTAGGGAAAGTTGACATAAACTAGACATGCTTAGGATAATTTATCCACACAATTTTTAATGCATAATTATTTTGAACTATTCTATCTATCAATATATCAACATTACGATAATAATACATTTAATGAATTTTAGATCAAACCTTAAACGAAATCTCCTCTCCTACATTCATCTTCACTATTTTTTTTTATTTCATCAAAGATATTTGAAGATTTTGATCAAAATTTGGTCGTTGAATTCTTGGTTTTAATTTTCAATTTTCAAGAATTTCAGATATTTTAATATTAACGTTCTAAATGATTATATAGTGGTTTTTTCATACTAAAAAATGAAAAAAGAAAACGATAAAAGTGAGATTTCATTTTCTATTCCTGCCTCGTCATTCGAGGACGATCGTTAGGAGAGAAAGTAACGATCGACGAGTGCAACGACACTTTTCGAAGCACCACAACTGTTGCATTTCGATGAGTTTCATTTCATGAAAAAAGTTTTTACCTTTTTTTATAGCAACGATAAATGGTCTTCGGCACGCTTGAAAGATTACCCCTGATGGACATTTTGTCAGGTTATATGTGCTAATTCCGGGTGTACAACGACCTTTCCTTGACGACTTGGTCGGTAAAGCTGACAATCCGCGCCAATGAAGTCGGGGAATGTATTTTTGACTGCTTGATGTTACATTAAATCAAAAAGAAAATTACAGATTCAAATTAAACTGGCTTCTAGAAGTAAACGTACAAAAGGACGAGTAAAAGAATGTTCAAAAGTACTTTATAAGGTACGTCAAAAACGACGTACAAAAGAAAGTACTAAAAGACGTCCTAAATTGGGATACATGACGTACTTTTGTATGGAGAAGAATGGTTCGTCATTTTGAACATTTCACTTGACTTTTGGTACGTAATTTGGCACATCCTTTCTCATATCTTCCTCTACGTCATTTTGTGCGTCCTTTGGTACTTCGTTTCGTACGTTTTTTGGTACTTCCTTTGCTTCGTTGTTTTATATGTCCGGTGTTACGTCATTTCGTACGTCCTTTGGTACATACTTTGTTATTCATCCTGCCTTATTATTTTATTCGTACTTTTGTACGTCTTTTGGTACAAAGTTTTGTACGTCCTTTTGTACATCATTTTGTATGACCTTTGCAACGTCATTTTGATTATCCTTTAGTGCGTCCTATGGAGCGTCCTCTGGAGCGTCTTTTTGTATGTAATTTGTTACTTTGTTACAGCATTTTGTATGTCCTTTGATACGTGCTTTGTTGCTCGTCCTTTGGTACGCGTTTTGTCGCTCGCCTTTCTTACGTCCTTTTGTTCGCTTTTTTTTGGACGTCCTTTAGAATGTGTCCTTTAGTATGTCTTCCGTTACGTCGTTTTGTAAGTCCTGTGCTACGTCCTTCACTACGTCATTTTGCATGTCCGTTGTTACGTCCTGCATTACGTAATTTTGTATGCTCTTTGATACGTCCTTTGTTAAGTTCCTCGTTATGTCATTTTGTACATCCTTTGACACGGCATTTTGTACGTCTTTTGGTATGTCGTATGGAGCGTCCTCTGACACGTTTTCTTGGATGTCCTTTGTTACATTATTTTGTACGTCCTTCGGTACATACTCTGTTATTCACCTTGCTGACATTATTTTGTTCTTAACTTTTTAGGTCCATTAGTATGTCCTCCGTAGCATAATTTTTTACGTCCTTTGCTACGTCATTTTGCATGTCCGCTGTTACGTCC
Organism: Neuroterus valhalla; assembly: GCA_011762715.2. Lineage (NCBI taxonomy): Eukaryota > Metazoa > Arthropoda > Insecta > Hymenoptera > Cynipidae > Neuroterus > Neuroterus valhalla. The sequence goes on from WSXT02000006.1 coordinate 4,540,656, forward strand.
TTTATTGCGTCATTTTGTATGCAATTTATACGTCTTTTGGTACGTCGTGTGGAGTGTCCTCTGGCCCGTTTTCTTGTATGTCCTTTGTTACATCACTTTGTACGTCTTTTGGTACATAATTTGTTATTCTTCCTGCTTACATTATTTTTTTGGTACTTTTGTACGTCCAATAGTATGTCCTCCGTTACCTCATTTTGTACATGATTTGGTACGTCATTTTGTACGTCCTTCGCCACTTCATTTTGTACGCCCTTTGGCACGCCCTTCATTATGTCATTGTGTAGTACTTTAGTGCATCCTTTTGTGTATCCTTCGGTACGTCATTTTGAATGTCCTTGAGGACGAACTATGGAGGGTCTCCTGGAACGTCTTTCGATACTACTTTTTCACATTATTTTGAAGGTCCTATGATACTTTCTTCAGCGCGTCTTTTAGTACGTAATTTTGTACGTCCTTCGGTACGTTATTTTGGACGCTCTTTGGTACATCCTTTGCTACGTCATTTTGCATGTCCGTTTTTACGTCCTTTATTACATCATTTTGATTCGTCTTATGATACGTTTTTTAGAACGTCCTTATTGTGTCATTTTGTACGTCTTTTAGTCCGTCGTATAGAGCGTCCTCTATAACGTTTTCTGGCATGTCCTTTGTTACATTATTTTGTACGTCTTTTGGTACGTTATTTTGTACGTCCTTTAGCACGTAATTTTTACGTACTTTGTTACAAACTTTTGCATGTCCTTTGCTGCGTAATTTTTTAGGTTGTTTAATACGTCCTATGAAGCGTCCTTCTGGAACTCAATTTTATATGCCCTTTGTTACAACATTTTGTACGTCCTTTGGGACGACCTTTGCTACGTACTTCTTAACGTTATCTTATTCGTCCTTCCTCATGTCATTTTGTACGTCTTTTGAAACATCCTTTGAGACGTCATCTGTTACGTTGTTTTTGAGATCATCACTTGATTCAAGCAGAGTACCTAGAAATAATTTTTTTTTTTATTCAACGCATTTGACACCTAACAATAACTTTTCAAAATCAGATTCATGCTCCAGACTTTATATCTTTCTCCTATTCCGCTTTCTTTGGGATTTTTTTCCGAGATTCTTCTTTTTTCTCCTATTTTTGAGAAACTTCCCCTCTTTTCATATTTTTGCTTGAAAATTTTCTTTTTTTGTTAAAAATGCACTTCTTACATTTTCCATCAAAAATTCATTTTGCTCTATAAAATATTAAAGTGTTTGGTGGGAAATTAGATCATTTCATGGAAAATGCAACTAATTTGTTGAAAACTCTTCTTTCTTCGTAGTAAATCCAACTGCTTCATTGAATGTTTAACTGTTTTGAAGAAATGCATCTTTCTGGTAGAACATTCATCCCGTCCGTTGCAAATTTGAATACTGTGTTGACAGTTCGTACCATTTTTGTCTTGAAATTAATATTCTCGAAATATAAGTGTTGTATTTGGTTAGAAATATCAAATTCTGTCCAAAAATTCATGTATCTTGTAAAAAATTTATCTGTTATCTGTTGAATCCACTTTGCTGCATGTTTTCTCTGGATGAAGACCAATTTCCGAAACAGTTTTAGTATTTTATTTTTTGTTGAAAACCTATGTTTTTCAGTTAAAAATTGAAAAATTTCGTTAAAAATTCATGTATTCTGTTTAAATTCCGCTTTGTGGTAGAAAATTAATATTCTTGGTTAGCGATTCATCTTTTTAGGAAAAATTCAAATATTGAGTTTGGAATTCAACTTCTCTTCGTTCAAAATTCATTAATTTCTCCTTTAACATGTGAATTTTTCATTGAAAATTGATCCACTTGAATTGGAAATTCTCATATCATGGTAGAACAGTCCCCTTGTTTGATTGACAATGGTCTCGTTGAAAACTGCATTGTTTGACTGAAAGAAAGAGTTATTCAAGGATAAACGACGGTCGTGAATGAAGGGGGTCGGGAGGGTTGAAAATAGCCGTAAATTGGTAAGGGAGTTCATGGACGGTCCTTAACTTCGCATTTAGAATTTAAATCTTCGATGCGTTAAACTGGGATAAAAGAATCTGTAAGCACTTTCTTTAGTAGGCACTGACGTCAAAAACGACGTACGAAAGGATGTACAGGAGTACGTTATTTGTATATGTCAATTTCAAACGTCTTTCGTTACGTCCTTTTGTATGTTCATCGAAACGTCATTTTGTATGTCCTTAGGCATGTCCTATGGAGCGTCGTATAGAACGTCTCTTTTATACCTTTGTCACATTATTTTGTACGTTCTGTGATAAGTTATATCGTACGTTGTCTGCTACGTCATTATGTATGTAATTTTGTACTTCCTTTGGTACGACCTCTGCTACATCCATCGTTGAGTCATTTTGTACGTCCTTCGGCACATCTTTCCTTATGTCATTGTGTTGTTCTTTGGTACATCCTTTCGTATGTCCTTCGATAGGTCCTTTGGTATATCTTTTGGTACGTTATTTTGAATGTCCATTGGTATGTATTGTGTTACGTACTTCTATTCGTTCTTTTGTACGTCTTTTGGTCCATCCTCTCGTACGTCATTTCGTGCGTTCTTCGGTACGTCCGTTGTTAAGTCATCTTGTACGTCCTTCGGTATGTCCTTCTTCATATCATTTCCTACGTCCTTTGGTACACTCTTTTGTATGTCTTTTGGTTCGTTATTTCGAACGTCCATTGGTATGCAGATTGTTACATACTTTTATTCGTTCTTTTTCACGTCCATTGTTTCATCCTTTCATAGGTCATTTTATACTCCCCTCGTTACGACCTCTAGTAAATCCGTTGTTGATTCGTTTTGTACGTCCTTTATGTATACCTTCCTTATGTCATTGTGTAGTTCTTTGGCACATATTCCCTAATGTCATTTTGTAGTCTTTTGGTACATGCTCTTGTATGTCCTTTGGTACGTCCTTTTGTATGACTTTTGGTACGTTATTTTAAACGTCTATTGGTATGTACTTTGTAATGTACTTTCATTCGTTCTTTTTTACGTCCTTTAGTTCATCTTCCCGTAAGTAATTTTGTACGTCCTTCGGTACGTCCTTCCTCATATCATTGTGTAGTTCTTCAGAACATCCTCTTGTATGTCCTTTGGTCCGTCAGTTTGTATGTCTTTCGGCACGTCCTATAGGGCGTCCTATGCAACGTCTCTTTGTACTCCTTAGTCACACTATTTTGTGCGTCCTGTGGTACGATCTTTCGCACGCCCTTTGCTACGTAATTTTTTCTGGCCTTTGGGACTTCCTTCACTACGTCCGTTGTTAAGTAAGTTCGTACGCTCTTTATTATGTCAAGGTGTAGTCATTTGGTACGCCCTTCCTCATATAATTGTGTAGTTCTTCGGTACATCCTTTTGTATGTCCTTTGGTACGTCTTTTTGTATAGCTTTCATCACGTAATTTTGATCGTCCATTGGTATGTACTTTGTTGCATACTTTTATTTGTTCTTTTTTATGTTCTTTGGTTCGTCCTTTCGTAGGTCATTTTGTACCTTCTTCGGTACATCTGTTGTTAAGTCGTTTCGTATGTCCTTTTGTACGTCCTTCCTTATGTGATTTTGTCGTGCTTTGGTACATCCTGTTGTGTGTTTCTCGGTACGTCATTTTGTATGTCCTTGAGCACGACCTATGGAGGGTCTCCTGGGACGTCTTTGTTGCTAAGTTAGTGTGTACGCCCTTTAATACGTCCTTTGTTATGTCCTTGTGTAGTTCTTTGGTAAATTATTCTTCATGTCCTTTGGTACGTTATTTTGTATGTCCTTTGGTACGCCATTTTGTATGTCCTTTGGTACGCCATTTTGTATGTCCTTTGGTACGCCATTTTGTATGTCCTCAAGCACGTCCTATGGAGCATCCTCTGGAACTTCTTTTTGTATGTCCTTTGTTACACCATTCTGTACGTCCTGTGGTACGTCATTTGATACGTCCTGTGGTGCGTCCTCTGATACGTCCTGTTGTATTTCCATTTTCACTTCCTTTGTACGTCACTTTTCCAAATCGAACTAATACTCGCCGATTTTCTGACCCATTTCCGCATATCGTGCATAATGAATCTTAATTCTTATCGGGAGAAGCAAATTGTCGACTGTGGAACAAAATTCATCCAGCATCGTTCAGAGCATTATTATTCGGTTCAACGATCGCGCAACTATCTTGAACTCGATTTCTCGCGTTAATCGGGGGTCCTAGAGTTCCGCGTGGACATGAAAATGTTATCAATCACCGACCAGCTTCACGATGAATTATTACAGACCATGAATAATATTGCTCCAGATTTCCGTTTAGCAGAATCCGTTCCTACATTTGTCAACTTTCAAATAAAACAAGAATACAATGTGAAAAGGTCCAATCTATGAAGAAATTATATTTTATGCATTTCTCATTATGCTAATCGAATTTTTCAATAACAATCCCATAAATGAATTTAAGTAAGGGAGTAGAGCGACTCAGTACTTTAATTTTATGGGTAAAAGAGGTTGGAACTCCAGCTACTCGTTTGAAAACTGATATTTTGTTAAAGGGTGATCTATATCGTTAAAAAGTAACCTTTATGTTCAAAATTTGTTTTTTCTTATTCAAAATTGATTCATCATGTAGGAAACAGTTTACATTTTTCATTATGAATCCGCATTTTTTTTTATTGAGAATTCAAATAGATAAATAAAAATCCACCTTCTGCCTAAAACTTGAACTACTTTATTGTGTTTTCAATTCCGTTATCTTCGTTAAGATTCGAATCTTTGATGAAAAATTAAGATATTTCGTAGAAAATTCAACTATTTGAATGAAAATTCATCTATCCAGCTCAAAATTCAATTGTAAGGTTGGCATTTCTTTTTCTTTGTTTGAAATATTCAATTCAATTTATTCTCCACGTATACACCCATCTCGGGTTTTTTCACTCTTTGATTGAAGCACAAAATATCTATTGTCATTTCCGGATTAGTCTCCTTTGATTGAAAATTCATATATTTTCTAAAAATTACTGTATTTTTCAAAAAATTCAGTTTTTGCTTGAAAAGCTCAATTTTTGGGAAAAAATTGTGATATTCTATAGGAAATTCGAATATATTTGGTGGTGTATGGAAACTCATCTATTTAGTCTAAAATTTCACTTTTAGTTTGAAAATTTCAATCTTTTACGGTTCGTCTATAAGTTATCTCATTTTTCATTCCGAATTCATCTTTTTCGGTTGAAAGTTTAAATATTCCCTTAAAATTTATAAATTTTGTGAAAAATTCATGTATTGTGTTTTCAATTTTGTTACTTGGTTAGAAATTCGAATCATTGATGAATAATTGTAATATTTTGTAGAAAATTTAACTATTTAGTTGAAATTTCAACAATTTGATTAAAAAATCATCTATTGAGGTTCAAATTCCACTGTGAGATTTGAATTTTATATTTTCTTATGTTCAAATATAAAAAATTACAATTTTATCTCAGGATTAGTCTTCTTCAGTTGAAAATTCTTGTATTTTCTCATAATGTCTGTACTTTTCCTGAAATTCATGTATTTTGTGCGAAATTTCTCTTTTGGGTAAAAAGTAAAATTTATGGGGAAAAAATGTGATATTCTATAGAAAATTCAAGAATATTTGGTTCGAAATTCATCCATCAAGTTTATAATTAAAAATTCTTGTATTTCGTATAGAATTCAGGATCTTTGTTAAAGATTCAAATACTGGATTGAAAATTGTTATATAATTTGAAAAATTCCACTATAATGTTGAAAATCCAACTTATTTGTTTGAAAAATCATCCATCATAAGGTTGAAGGATCAACTATTACATTTTTTATTCCGAATACGTCTTTTTTTATTAAAAATCTATATATTTCCATTAAACCTATGTATTTCGTTTAAAATTTTTTTATTATGTTTTCAATTTTGTAACTGGTTTGAGATTCAGATCTTTGATGAAAAGTTCGAATATTTTGTAGAAAATCAAACTATTTAGTTAAACATAAATCTATTTAGGTTGACATTTTCTCCCATTGAAATATAAAATATTACAATTTTTTCTCAAGATTAGTTTCCTTGAGTTCGAAAATTCATGTATTTTGTACAAGATTTCTCTTTTGGTTAAAGTGTAGAATTTTAGGGTGGAAATTGTAATAAACTATAGAAAATTCAAGTATATTTTTATTCAAAATTTATCCATCCACTTTATCAATTAAAAATTATTGTATTTTGTATGAAATTCTGGATCTTGGTTAAAGATCCAAATCCTGGATTAAAAAATGGTATTTATTTAAAATTTCAAATATAAAGTTGAAAATCCAAATTATCTGTTTGAAAACTTATTTACTGAGTTCGAAATTTTACTGTTAGGTTTAAAATTCCAATCTTTTACGGTTATATTCAAGAAAAATTTTTTTTCATTCAGCATTCGTCTTTTTTGGTTGTAAATTTATATGTTTCCTAAAAACTTACGTATTTCGTAAAAAATTTATGTATATTGTTTGAAAATTATGAATCTTGTTTTAAATTAAATTATTTGGTGGAAGATTCAAATTTACGGTTCAAAATATCGATATTTAAGAAAATTTAACTAGTTAGTTGAAAATACAACTATTTAGTTTAATAAATGATCTATTTGTTTTAAAATCCACTGTAATTTTGCAATACTCTTCAGTCGAAATATCAACTATTCCATTTTTCATCTAGAATTCGTCTTTCTGATTTGAAAAGTCATCCCTCTTGTTGAACAATCATCTTTTGTTCATGAAAATTTATCTTCATGGATTCAGAATGCAACTTCTTTGTTTAGAATTGATCGTTTTGGTAAAAAAAAAATATATAAAGTTGAAAATACAATATTCCTGTTCGCAAAATTTTGTATTTAAAACCATGAAACTTGAATTTTTGCAGTCTGGAATTCAAAAGACTTTCACTCCTCTCTTAATTAAAAACATGCAAAAATTGGCCAAGATTCTAGAACACAGGTGTTTTAGGGGATTTTCTGAATTCAATAACGGCCATGCCGTACTCGAAAAACCAGTTCCCGTCCGATCACTGAAGTTAAGCAGCGTTGGGAGCGACTAATACTTGGATGGGTGAACGCTCGGGATTACCGCGTCTTGTTGGCATGTTGGCAGGAGACTGTGTCCTCCCGTGTATTGAGCTCAACCAATTATGACTCTTTACGAGTTAAGCTTATCCCGCAAGGGATTAGGGCTTAATGTTACAAAAAAAGAATAAACTGAACAATTAGATTTTTAGTATTCTTGTATTGACTGCAGTCAGAAACCTGTTGTCTTACTTTGTTCAATCATTTATAGTATTCCAAATTTTTTGCGAACTCCAGATTGAATTCAAACTCTGAGAATCGGTAATAATTGATTTGTCAATGACAAGCGGGCAGGATGTTTTTATCAAACCAGGAAATGTTTATGATTGTCACATGAAAATTTGCAGCACGATATTTGTTAATTTTCTTGTTATCGTCTGGTAAAATAGTTATTTTTGGTTGTTGTCTCTCCTGAACTATTCTGTCGGTGTGATGTGAAGGTCTCTCGTTATTTTCGTATGAGTGGAACGCGAAGCGCGTAATTGACGGTAGCGATAACGATATAGAGAAAAATGTAATAGTCATTCGCAGAACTCGCGCCGTGAAAAGGATGTGGGATTATGGCTGTTCGTGTAGGTCAAGGAAGGAATGCAGTTGACAAGGCCGAGACAGACGTGATTGTAGTTACCTAGGTACTAGTTTCGAGCTATTAATAGTAAAAACAGAGCTGATGTTGACGATCACTTTTGTCACAAGTTTATCCAACTTGTCAGTAGATAAACCAGGCGGTTTGGAATTCAAGATCCCTCTTACCGACATGTCAGCGACACCTAGAACCTCCCACAGCTCTGGTGGTTTGTGTCCGTACTAAGCTTCTATAACATTCTTGATAACGTCATTTAAACTATATAGAACAACAGAAAAATACGAGAAGAAATCAAAATATGACCTGGAAGTCCTTGATTAAGGTGACCAACCTTTGACCTGTTTACGCCCGATTCCTTCCCTAACGAGTGCGCAATATCATTCTATGGCGTCATCAAGAATGTTCTAGAAGCTAAGCACGGACACGAACCACTTCAACTGTGGAACGTTCTCGATGTCGATAAGATGTCGGTAACAGGAATCTTGGATTAGCACCTGCCTAGGTTATCCACTCTTTTCCTCCGATAATATCCATTTTTAATTACATATATTCATTTTTGAGCCATGTAGAAAGTCAGTACTTTTTTATCATCCATTGTCTTGATTTTTTCTAGTACCCGATGAATGTTAAATTAGCTTTGTGAAAGTAGATGAATAAAATGCTTTTGATAAATTACTCATAATACAACTATATTCCGACTAAAAAAAAAATTTTTTTTTTTTTAATCGAGACAAATTTTTGAAACAGAAAAACGGGTTTCAACGTATCAGGTACATTTTTCACGTAGAAGGAATTCTTTCAAGAGAACGATAATAATTTTCTCTCAAAAGATAAAAAAATATCAGGATGCATCAGTTTTCAACCGAAAAGGTTCTATTTTGAACTGAGAAACATCAATTTACAATAAGAATGGGAGTATTTGAGTTTTTGATTGAAAAAATGATTTTCAATCACACAAAACAAATAATTCCAACTACATATTTTACTCTTCAACCAAGAAAGATCAATTTTGAAACCAAAAGGTAGATAATTGAACTTTTAGTTAGAAAATGTATTTTCGAATCGAAAAAAGCTTAATTCAATAAAAAAGTACTAACATTTTCATTCCAAACAAATCAATTGTTAACCAAATAGTTGCAAATTGAACATAAGAACGCAACATTTCTACTGAAAGTGATGCAAGCGGAAAAATGAATTTTCAACAAAAGGAATGTATTATCAATAAAAATAAATTCATAGAAAACAAAAACACAAATTTGCATTTTCTTACCAAAAATGATGAATCCTTCAGAAAACCGTTGAGTAGTCAACAAGAATAGTGTTTTTAACGCAACAGATAAATTTCCAATAAAATTGTTCAATTTCTCATTGAACAAGTTGAATTTTCAACCAAAAAAGTTTTTCCAGTCAAGCAGAGAACAAATTTCACCTTATTTCTTGAAAATTTAAGAAAAAAAGATGTTTTCAAATAAAAAATTACTTTTCACAAACTAGAAGTCTCTAAAAAAATAATCGAATCCTCAAAAAAAGAATAACTTCGAAACAAATCAGATTGATTGAAATTTCATTTCAATTCACATATAAGAGAATTGATTTTTAACTAAAAAAAAAAAGATAACTTTTCACAAAATAGTCTGACTTTCAACCAAAGGGGTAAAACTAAAAAATAAATAAAGTTAAACAAAGTCATTCAACAACAACAAAAATTAGTTTTATACCTACAAGATTTTTAAACAAGAAAGATTAATTTTTTTACCAGAAGATGAATTTTTAACTCAAAAGGATTGATTTCCTGTCCAGAAAACGATTGTACAACAAAATAATTGAATTTCATACAAAAAAAAAATTTCAACTGAATAAATTCAATTTTTCCAGTTGAATACTGAACAAATTTGTTGAGAAATTAAAATGCTCGTTAGCAAATTCGATTATTTGTTCAGAAAATCAGGTATCTGGTGAT
>WSXT02000006.1:4558436-4574320 GCA_011762715.2 Neuroterus valhalla
AAAGTTATACCGTTTTTTGTCTCTCCTGTAAAACTCGGATTTTGGCACTTACGCCCGTATGCGGTGCACCCCTTCAACTGCACTTTGAACTAAAAAGTTAAGTTATCAGACTAAGACGAATCTTCTAGAAAACAATAAAGTCAACAACATGAAAGAATTAATATTTAACGAGAAATGTAATAGTCGATAATAATATTCAAAATATCTTCTACAATTCAATCAAAAAGACGATTTCTCAACTGAATAATTGAATCCTTCACCAAAACCGTTTAATAAAAATAAAAAAGTTACATTTTTTAGAAAAAAGGCGAATTTTCTAGAAGACCGTTAAATTCTCAATTAAATAGTTGAGTTATAAACTTGAAACGTTCAATTTTCCAACAAATAGTCAAATTCTCAACCAAGAAAATGGCTCTTCAAATGATAAAATAAATTTTTAACAAATCAGTTCAACTTTAATCCAAGTAGTTGAATTTTCAATTGAACATTAATTTTCAAGAGAAAAATTTAATCAATATAGTTGAATTTTCAACCATCAAATTGAATGTTTAAGAAATTATATCGAACTTTCAACTAAGAAGTTGAGTTTTCAATAGGAAAAGATAAATTCCCAAAGAAAAATTTAATAATTGAATTATCAACTAAAAATTGATATTTTAATTATTCTGGTCGAAAAAATAACATCTTTCATTATAAATTAAAAATTAATTTACTAATTTTTTGTATTGGAAATTCATAATCTGATTTAAAACTTTACCTTTTCTTTTTTCGTTGAGAATTTATTTTATCAATCGGAAATGTGATTATTCCTTCTTTGGTGAAAAACTGATATTTTATTTCGAAAATTTATATTTTGGATTGGAAATTATTATTCTCATTTAAAAATTAATATGTTCTAGTTGAAAATTATCTATCTGGTTGAAATTTATTCTTTTTTGTAAAAAAGTTAATCTTCTTGGTTTAAATTTGACCTTTTTTTTGGAAAAAATGATACAGTTTGGTTGATAATTTAATTTTAATCTGTAAATTTTAATTAATTTATTTAAATTTGAATTCATGAATTAATTATCACACGTTTCGTTGAGAATTCATTTTTTTCAGTTTGGACTTTATGATTTTAGTTGATCATCCAACTATTTAGTTGTAAATTAACTCTCTTATAGAAAAATCATATTTTTTGGTCGAAACTTCCATTTTCTTATATAAAATTTGTCTTGATGGAATGGAAATTAACATGTCGGTTTCGTAAAACATTTCATTGATCATAAGTTTTGGATTTTAAACTAAAAAATAAATGTTTCTGCATGAAACTTTCAATAGCACATTGCCACATTCAACAATCGATATTTCAACCAAAAAAATATTTCCTGTTCAAACCAAAAATAGTTGAACTTAACCAAAAAGACGAATTTCCACTTTGAATAATCAACCAAAATCGATTAATTTTCTTTTCAAACAGTCAAAAAATTTAATTCTCTGAAAAAAGTTATGAAATTTTAAATAATGAATTTTTCAACCCAAAAAAGACGAATCTTCAACAAAATAGTTGAATTTCTAAGTAAAAAACGCGAATTTTCTACAAAATAGTAGAATTTACAATCAAATAGTTGACTTTCAAGAGAACTATTAATTTTTGAACAAATATTTAAATTTTATACCATGGAGATGGATCCCCAACTAATAAAATTAATCCCCAATAAATTAGTTTAACTTTCAAAGAAATTGTTGAATTTTGAATCAAGAAACTTTCTAGAGAAAAGGCGAATCCGAAACAAAATACAAAAATTTTCAACCAAATTGTTGAATTCTCATCTCAAAACGATCAATATTTTTAACCAAAAATGGGAAACCTAAATTTTAGGTAAAAAATTTTTAACAAAATAATTCGATTCTCAACCATTGAAATGAATATTGAACAAATTAGCAGTTGAATATTCAACCAAAGAAGAAAAATCCACACTGGTAAATTTAATAGTTGAATTTTCAACTAAGAACAATTTAATTCTCAAGCAAAAATGGATTAATCTTCTTTTTTAATCTAATTTTTTCAATTGAAAATTTAACTATTCCATTTTTGGTTAAAAATTTATATTCTTACATGGAAATTTATCTCCACTAATCGAATATTCATCTATATGATCAAAGACTCTTTGGTTTAGCAGAAAGTTTTATTTCTTCGTTAAAATTTTATCTTTTTGGGTGAAAATGTTCGGCTGATATTTAATGTGTTTTGGTTTTTCAGATTTCTTTTCAGTTGATGATTCAGTTGATTTTAGAAGACAATTCAACTACTTTTGCAAATTAATTTTTTGGCTCAAAATTAAACTATATTTATTAAAGAATTTAACTCATTTGTTAGAAAATTAACTTCTCCCTAGAACATCATATTTTGGGATTCGAAATCCCACTCTTTGTATATAATTTGTCTCATTAAACATAAAAATCTAAAAAAAAGAAAAATTCAATTATTTGCTCGTAAATTGAATGTTTTATAGAATATTTAACTTTTTTACTTGAAAATTTAACTATTTGATTGTTATTCAAACAAGGCTTGAAGATCAACATTATAGTTTCGCTTTCGCAAAAGAAAAAAATTATTAAAAAAAAAAGTTTGAGAAAAAAAACGCAGTTATGCTTTAGACAAGAAACTTGTGATGATCAAAAGTTTTATTTCCGAAGCCTAAATTTTCCTAATTCTATTTTAGATGCCCCAGTTTTTCTATTTATCCACGGTGGATATTGGCAAGAATTTACAAAGGATCTTTCTGCATTTGCAGCCAATACTTTTGTGTCTCAAGGAATTAAAGTGATCGTAGGTGGTTACGATTTATGTCCAAATGGTACGCTTATAGAATTGTTTACCTAAAAATATGAATCAAGTGAACATAATAAATCATAATAATAAATTGAAATTTGAAATTTCTAGTTACACTGACTGAAATCATGTCTCAAACTAAAATTCTCACAGAGAAAATTTTGAAGGATGCACGTTCCTCCGGCTCTCGGTATGTATCATTCATAATTTCGAAAATAAAAATGGTATTTGCGAAATTTTTGATCATCAAAAGGAATTTATGATCAATTTATCATGAGTGAGGAATCTCCCAGTTTTATATTCTAAAACCTATGCGTTATACGATCTGCAAAGTTAATTCTTCAGCGAAATAAAAAACCCATTAAAGTCAGCAAACTCAGCAAGTAACTTTCACTCAGGAATTCCACAGGAAATTTCCCAGAGTAATTAACCGAAATAAAAAACTGAATGATACAAAATGGTTCAGAAATTAAACAAAAATTCGAAAATCAGTTCTCTTAAATGGAAGATTTAAAAAAATAGGCATGGGAAACCTCGGGCGTCTGAAGGAAAACTTCAACGAAAGAACGATGCAAATTTCACACTATTGTGCTAAATGATTTTACATCTCTTAGTTACATAACTTTCCTCTGATTTACCATTTTTTTCTTTTCTTATCCTTTCCTACGAGTTTCACTTCAAACTTGCATATGCTTTCTTAAACCCGTATTTCATTTTTGTTAACTACGCAAGTCGGAAGTGAAAGTTTGCATTGCTCCGTCGTTGATGGAGTTTCTTTTCAGACAAATAATTTCACACCATTTTTGACGCTTTTGTTTGTCAGGGAAAGTACTTCAAAAATTTAGATAGCATTAAGTACATTTTGTGATGATAAATGGTAACGAAATTTGCGAATTCTGATGAAGATTGCCCTGTTCAATGATAAATCTTAAAATCACTTTAATATTGCAGACTTTTTACTCTTTCTCCTTTACTACTTTTTTCAAACATTCTTTTTGAGATTCTTCTTTTTCACCTTATTTTCAAGAAACCGACCCTCTTTTCCGTATTTTCTTTATTTGTGCCTCAGAGTTTTTTTTGTTGTTGAAAAGTCAATTTTTATTTTTTCCGTTTGGAACTCATCTTATCTGCTCGAGAATCCTACTGAATGTTTGAAAATTTTATTATTTTTTGGAATTGCAACTAATTTGTCAACAATGAAAACATAAAAAATGAGATTTTTTGTAGATGATCCGTCTTTTCGACTTCAAAATTTGACTATATGGTTCCAAAACCCGACTTTTTGATAGGAAATTCAACTGCTTGATTGGAAGTTTAACTACTTTTTGTTGAAAATTCATTTTTTCGAAGATGTACCTTTTTGGTTGAAAATTGGATTATTTTCTTGAAAATGACCGGTTTTATAGAATATTCGACTTTTTGACTTATTTAACTATTTGGTTGAAAATTGAATTGTTTTGGTAGAAAATTCAACTCTGTTTCTAAACGTTTAACTGTTTTGTACGAAACTTATCTCTTTTTCGCTTGAAAATTGAACAATTCGGTTGGAAATGAATTTTTTTTTTTAATTAACTACTTGGTGGAAACTTGAGCTACATTATTTTAATTAACATATTTTGAACATTATTCTCTTGGTTGAAAAATCATCTTTGCGGTTAAAAATTCTTTTTTGCAGGTCAAAAATTCAGGTACTTAGTTAAAAACTCAACTATCCTATAGAAGATTTAATTTTTTTTTTTTTTGCAAATTGGAATATTTTATCCAAAAATCGAAAATTCATCTTCAATGGAAGAAAAGTCATCTTCCTTGATTAGAAATAGACTTTTTGGTAATTTTGTTGAGAAGTCATATATTTTATTGTAAATGGATCAATTGTGGAAGAACCTTGATCTTCTTGAAAGAAAACTCATGTTTTTGGTTTGAAACTCAACAATTCAGTTAAAAATGGTGTATTCTGTTGAAAATGTATCTTCTTGGTTGAGGATTCAACTATTAAAAACAAATTTGTCTCTATTTTTTGAATCAAATAGATGAGCATCCATTTTTTTTAGAATGTAGTTCTAAATTAACCGTCATACGGTTGTTCAGATGGATGTCGAAACTGAGAATGGCTGTATCTTTGTGAAAAAAATCGCTGGTGACTATTCAATAGCCTATTTTGAAGGGGAAAAGTATTACTGAATTATGACTCTGAAGCAAGACCAAAAAAATTTCGCGCGCCCAGTACATAACCTCAAAAGTAGCGAAAACCCCCATTTCCGAGTATATAACCTCAAATATCTCAAAATCCTGACGTGATGGACATATTCTGAGCTCGGATTCGGATTCTGCGGAAAAAAGTTCTTCGGAAAAGAACCCTAACATTTCAACAACAAAACCTCGCAGATAGGGTGACAACCGTCCTTTTTTAAAGGACATGTCCTTTATTTCGTCGATTTTGAGGAGTGTCCTTTATCTCACTTCAAATGTCCTTTTTTTCATTCCCAGTCCAGAATACAACTATATTCAATTCAGGCAACTTCTGATACAACCAAATAATGTACGCATTGTTGAGAAAATAAGTAGCACCGAAAAATATGTGTCTAAGAAGAAAGAGTGAATCTATTTGCTTGTAAAACAGCTGAATTATTGTTGACAGTGAGAATAAATGAATTTTCGCAAAATCAGCACTTCGTTCATTTATTCATTATTTATTTGCTCTCAGAATATTTGGTCATCCTACTCGCAGACCTGTGAAATTGATCATTTCTAGTGGAAACTTAGACTATTAGGTTGAAAATTCATTTTTCCGCATCAAAAATTAACTTCCTCATTGGAAATTCACTTATTTAGTTGGAAATTGAACTATTTTCTTGAGAACTTGTCTTTTTTTGTTGAATTAAACTGGTTGAAAATTAGTTTTATTTCTTGTTGAAAAGTAATTTTCAAACTGATTCATGTATTTGCTCAAAATCTTTTTTTTCCTAAAAAATTAATCTCCTTGGTTGCAAACTAATCTCTGGTCAACAATGCAGCTTTTTGGTAAAAAATGCAATTGTTCTGTTTGAAGTTAAATTATCTTGTTGAAAATTAACCTACTTTGTGAAAGATTTCTTTTTTTATAGGAAATTGGACTGTCTGATGAAATGTTCGTCCTTTCGAAAGGAAAATTCATCTTTTATAGTAGAAAAGTAATCCTTGGTTGAAAATGAGATTTTTGTGAGAAATTCGTCTTGTTGGTTTGGAAATTGAACTATCTTTCCCTTGAAATTTCAGTATTTTGATGAAAATTCAGATATTTTTTTACATTCGTCTTTTTCGGTTATATGATTTACGTATTATGGTAGAAAATCATTCTTGCTTGGTTGACAATGATCTTTTTGGATTGAGAATTTTGTTTGTTAGGCTATAAATTAAGAATATATTCAAGAATATCTTCTGTAAGACAAAGACTTGAAGAACTAACAACAAATTCAAATTTTTACAGCGGTGTTTGGATCGCTGGCCACAGTGCAGGAGCTCAAATGACAGCAAGTCTTTTGCATGATGAAAATTGGCTTGCTTCAATAACCCAAAAAGGTTACAAAAATTTATTGAAAGGATTGATTCTAATTAGTGGAGTTTACGATTTAAAACCCTTGTTGCTGACAAGTATGAACGGAGCTTTGAAATTAACTCCGTAAGTAATACAAAATTCAGAATTAAAAACAATACATCAAATAAAATCTCGACGCTATTTTCAGAGAAGAAATAAAGTCATTCAGCTTCTCACCGATTCAGCAGACCGAAAATTCAAAAAAATCACTAGCACCTGTACAAGACATAAAAGTAATTCTCACAGTTGGAGAATGTGATTCTCCAGTCTTTATAGAAGAATCCAAAAGATATGCTCAGGTAAAAATTGGGGAGCACTTTGGAATTTTAAAATTATTTTCGAAACTTGATAAAAATTTAAAATTTCAGAGACTTCTTGAATTTGTCGACCATGTGGAATTCGTCTTGTTGAGAAATAATATCGACCACTTCGACATAGTTGAAAATCTCGTTCAGCACGATTTCCTACTCACAAAATTGATTCTACAAAACATCCAATCTCAATAAGTCATTGGAATGAAAAAATAATTTCAGAAGGGAACAAAACTTTAATGCCTATTCGATGAAATAAACCATTTTCGAAAATTATATTATGTAATTATATCTTTCTATCAGTAGTGGTATTCACATAATTAATTATTTATCAATCTATCTTAACTTGTATACAAAATATCACTTTAGTTCCATAATATAGTTAAATCTTCATAAATTTCCAAGGAGTTCATTTTCATCGTGTCGACTAACCGTAATAAATCACAGTTAAAATATGTCGTGTGGAAGTCCATAAAGCACACGTAAAATTGCCATATTTAAAAAATTACTATCTATCTTATAAATTTTAGTTATTAAATAGTCGACTTGAGTGTGTACTATGATAGTTCAGCTCAACCGGAGCTGGCGTAGGCTTCATAATTCGAACAACGTTGTTGACTATCTTCTTAGAATATTGATGATCCATCCTTGAACTAATAGGAATCTTTTTTGGACTCACTGAGTTATTCGATTGATTATCTTTCGGACTCATTAGTACTTTATGAACGCGATGTTTTTGCAAAGGTGTGATTGAAACTTTCCTAGGATCATTCAGATTCAAAACCTTCATAACTTTTGCTTCCGGATTTGGAACGATAGTCTTCAGTCTAACAGATTGTCCTTCTGGGTTTGTAAAGATATTTGGATTTGATGTTGGCTGATAATAAATTGGCCTAACACCCGGTTTGGGTACAATTTGTTTGCCCTTGAAGGAACTTTTATCAATGATCTTCCTTTGCACTTCCTCCGGAACTTGATTCATTCGCATTTGGACAGGCTTCCGTGCATTCATATGCGTGGTACTTTGACCAGGAAGTCGGATGGTGGTTTTAGAGCCAGGCTTCAATCCAGCATTCCCAGGAGAATTGACGACGTTGTAGTTGTTTGTTATGTTTTTAACGCTAATGATCTGCTTGCCCTTAAAGTTCGAGGGAACTACTACGGTTTTAAACTGGCCTTTTATAGCAGAGACGTAACCAGCGTCTGTAACTCTTCGAATTCCTGGTTTTAGCGTCTCAGGGATTTCGGTGAGATCGACAAAGGTCGGTCCTGAGGAAGATTTACTAATTTTGGTCTCCGCAGGCTTTGGCGTCGAGGTCGCAAACTTAGAACCTTTGGTGATTGGAGAGCCTTTAATGATTGGAGAGCCTTTGATGATTGGAGAGCCTTTGATGATTGGAGAGCCTTTGATGATTGGAGAGCCTTTGATGATTGGAGAGCCCTTGATAATTGGCGAGCCTTTGATGGTTGGAGATGCTTTGATGATTGGAGAACCTTTGATGCTTGGAGAACCTTCAGCCTGGAGAGAATCGTTCCAGGAAGTTGGGGGCTTTGCGAAAGAACGAAGACGCAAGAGGGGCTGCTTACTGGAACCTGAAGGAACTTCTTCCTCGACTTCGACCACGTCTATATCTCCTGACGAAGAATCCTTAGCTGGAGATAAAAAGAAATTTATCATTCCATCAGGGAAGTCAGTGGTCACTCAAGTCATAAAAAAAAATCCATAGGATTTTCTGTATTTTCACCCATTTTCAAACATTTTTTCCGGCTATTTTTGGTAAAAAAAAGTATAATTCTCCGACAAAAAGGGATTCCGAAAAACACGAATCAGCCGGGGAAACCCACTGATCTCTATATATAATACACTGGATGCACAATTCAGTAGGAAGCCGTGTCAAGTCGTGTGACTAATTGAAGGCAAAGCCGCCATCTTTGATGTAGACGGCTACTAAGAATTTGGCGTAGAATTCGAATTAAGTACGAAGGGAAAAGTGTAAGTAAATTAATAAACAGTATGAAATCCATGTTTTGTTTACCAGTATGAGTATAAGTAGTATAAATAATAAAATTATCAAATGCAATTTGATATAAATGAATAAAAACTTGGTAATATTCATTTTTATGGATTATAGTGTTGTATATATTTATAGAGACTGTATTTATCACATTCGCATCATAGAAAGATTTGTCTAAAATTTGACTCCCCTCCCCTCCCTCGTTTCTGTCAAATGCTTACGTTTTGAAATCCCTTGAATTTCATTCAAATCCGTTAAAAAATTATGAAAAGAACAATGAAAAATTTTCTCCCACAATAAGAACAAATCACCAACATTTTTTCAGTTCCCTATATCACTTTATTGATTATATATCATGCCATAAATAAATAAATGCACATCTGTCTGAACCTGTCACATTGATCTAATGTATTGCCGACATATTACATTTAGTAGCTGTCTACATCAAAGATGGCGGCTCAGCCTTCAATTAGATTCACGACTTTCCATTGGATTGTGCATCCAGTGTTTTACATATAGAGATCAGTGGGTTAAAGCCTAATGCAGAATGTATCCAAGGAAGTGAATCATTCGAGATTCGAGAGCCTCTTTCCTATTCTGCAAACTCTCCACTTCGAAATTATGAAAAAAAAAAATTTCAAGAAGCTTTTAATGCTTTAATTTTAGTCGAAACTATTTTTAAATGAATATTTGAAAAGGAGAGGGGATTCCCGACAAATGCGATCGGCTCAATTATTTAAGGTTCGAAATGTTCATAAGTATAAAGTGTACCAGTGGCTGACGCTAGTTAAGAAATTTTACAGTTTTTTTTTGTTTTATTTATTTTTTTTTTTTTGCAAAGTTTCTCCACGTAAATGTATGTATGTAACCAACACAAAGCGGCATGATAATTCGCGTGCGATATTTTTCGCTGCGATCTCGAGTTTTATTTCGTCTTGCCTCCGTAGAATTTATCGTAGTTACGAGTACGGTCAAATAATTGAAGTATGCTCGCCAACTTCCTCGGTCGACGGGAATAAAATTTTAATTCAGTACCTTTAAGAAGTGCAATTTAAATTATAAACTGTATAAAATATATGTTAAGCTTTAAATAATATTTAAATATTGGAATTTTTAGGGGACTCTCTTAATTGATAGAATTCGTACTTTAGTGACTGTCGGTTGAGGAACGAGTCGAGCAAAGTGAACAGAAATAATTGGAACTATTCGCAAACCTTAGGCCTACTAGCCTAGGTATACTTGTCCATATTATAAGACTTAAACAACTGATGGATACTTCATACGATAAACATGTATATCATTTGTTGATAAGGGTGTGCTGCACGGCTTTCTCTGCATTTCTGGACAAATCCGTGCTCTTGTGTTCAATAAGATAGTCGACGAGGTGACTAGATTACAACAGGTCTGCAAATAATGGGGTTGTGTTTGTTGTTAGAAAACGAGAGAATATGTCCTTCACGTCAGGATTTTGAGATATTTGAGGTTATATTTTCGGAAAATGGGGGTTTTCGCTACTCTTGAGTTTATGTACTGGGCGCGCGAAATTCTTTTGGTCTTGTTTCAGATGTCATAATTTATTACTACTCTTCCCCTTCAAAATAAGCTATTGAACAGTCACCAGCGACTTTTTGTCGACAAAGATACAGCCATTTTCATTTTCTACATTCATCTAAACAACCGTATGAGCATTCACTTTGACTCTTTGGAGCATACCATTTTGCACGCGGAAATTTCTCTTAGAAACTTGTACGTGGAGGTCTTGATGGTCTCTGGATGAGAATTTACAGTTAGAAAATCGGCATCTTTATTGTCAAGATGGCGGATTCGAAATAGCGGATTAAATTTACAAAATCGAAGGATTTCGATACATAGAAGCTTTTATTCCAGGGTTTCGGGGTTGCTGGTTATGGCCGACGCTTGCCCGGCGCAGTGGTCCTCATTAGCCTCCGTTGGCCGCCGTTTGGCGCGTCATTCAAAACGGCCAAATTAACTATTATTGGAGATAAAATAGATCATTATTATAATTCGCATATTAATGTCAGAAATGACCTAATTTGCAATGAATGTTAGAGATAAAATAATAATACGTATATTTTGTGAATAATAGAAAGATTCGCCTTTATAGTACGCAAAAATGATCTATTATTTACAAAATATACGCATTATTATTATTCTATTTCTAACCCTAATTAAAATTTACGTCATTTCTGAGATTCATGTGCGAATCATGATAATTATCTATTTTATTTTTAATGATAGTCAATTTTGCCCGCTTTGAATCACGTGCCAATCGGCGGCCAACGAGAGGACCGCTGCGCCGGGCAAGCGTAATAATTACATGCCCAAGTTGGGATCACTGATATTAATTCGCAAGATTAGCATTATCATCAGCAAGATGACCGATTCAAAGTGACTTCTCATACGGTTGTTCAGATGTATGTCAAAAGTACATAACCTCAAAAGTAGCGAAAAACACTATTTTCCGAAAATATAACCTCAAATATCTCAAAATCCTGAAGTGATGGACACATTCTGAGCTCGGATTCGGATTCTACGGAAAAAATTACTTCGTTGAGAGACTCCTAACTCTTCTACACCAAAACCTTGCAGACCTGTGTTATTCTTCGAACTCTCAAACGAATATGTTTTCGGTCGGAACGCGTCTACACTGTCAATTTTAATCATTAGGCTACGCGATTTTAAAAAAGACTTTATGCAATTTGCCATTGCAACTTATACCTCCATACATTGTCAAATTTTGATTTTGTCTTGGTCGGAATTCAGTAAAATTTTGTCCCGTATCATTCATGTTAGTTAACTTTTGGAAAAAATCTGTCTGCAAATCGCTCAGACTGAACAGAATTCTGTATTCTGATTCTTTATTTAGATCCAATCATAATATCCTCATTATAATCTCGAATTCAATTTCCTCTTGAAAATTCTTGATGATTTTATCATTCTTTTCCGATTTGCCGGAAGTCTTAGAGAATTACAGACTTTTTCTCTGCTTGGGCTAAAAAAAGCGAATATCAATGTGATGTATAAACGAGCTTGTTCGATCGCCGCGGAGCTTATCGTTCGCCAAGCCGGACTGTCTTGCATATATGCATGTGTATAAGTGAATAATATATATAATAAAATAAATAATGATATCGATACACGGACGTCCGGAAATGCGAGAAATTCTTTGCGAGGAAGGGTTTAAAGCGTTGGATCAGCAAGACTTAGGGCATTATACTACTACCAAGAGTATTATCGTGCCCAACCTTTAATATTTAAGTGCGAGTGAGAGTTTATTGGATAACAAAAGATGAAAAAAAAAACAAGAACTGCCTTTCGTTTGTGGGTTGAACTTTGTACATATTATGATAAAATTTAATAATAATATGTTGAAAGTACTAGTCCATCTTTATACTTCCGTCTACCTTCTACAAAATTCTATGAGAAATCAGTCGCAGTATTTTATACAAAATACCAAAATTATCATAAATCTAAAAGTTTGTTTTAACATTCTAATTGGGTATTCAGCAAAACGAATATTATTATCTATTTTTGTATGCTTTACAAAACGAGACCGAGGACCTGAAACATATTAATCGATTGAATTGATTCGGTGTAAATACTCAAGAAAAGTAGGTATAAAATAAGTTAAATACAATTAAGTTAATTCAGAAACTTTTTCCTATTTTGGGAATTGAAAGTTGAAACCCAAGAACGAGAGGCAGAACCAAAAGCCGCCGGCATCGGCTATAATTTTTCAAGGAGTGAGTCAAAGTTACCAATTTTTACCTACGTTTAGAAAGTATAATTTTTATTGTCTCGTTTTACTGTCGACTATTCCTTTTGTAATTGAGATTTGGCACCACGTGGGACGTTGCTGCTTGAATAATCGAAATCGTTCCATCATTTTCCCTATGATGAGAATATTGCAAAGTCGTTCTCGAAATATTTCGCGGATTTTGCTTGAATATTTTTTCAGCGACCTTTGGGTATTTGTTTAAGCTCTTGGACTGTTAAATAAAAAACAATGAAAACAGTAAAACTGTCGATTTTGTGCTAATGGAAAGTAATTGGTAGAAAGTGGACTGATTAAATTTTTAACCAAATTTTCTAGAATCTAATTCTGAATTAATTATTATAAAATTGGCACAAAATCCAAGAATTGTTTCTGACATTTTCTTTTTCTTCAAATCAAATCCTCAAAAAACTGACTTACTTCAAAGACAAAGGGAAAGTAAAGTGTTTGATAAAATTAACATTTTTTTTCTTCCACATTCAGGTACTTCGAATCAGCTTTGAGCATTTTTTTTTTCATCAGCGCATTTTTAATTTGCATTTTTTCCGAGAATAGAGTATTCCCAACGAATTTTCGAAAAGGTGCTCAGCATTAAGTAATTCTCAGTATTAAAACCTTGCTTAGTTCTATCCTGGATTGTGGAAACATTGACGATTTTGAAGAAAAACAAATATTGGATGATTTATTTAAAAAATTTGGATTCCTTTTTTTTGTGTTTGTCTTAGGAGGTTTATTAAGGGAATAAGAATTTCCCAGGCTAGCGCGTTCCGCGAAAAATGTGTAAATAGTGCAAAAAAAAAATTCGGGGAGGCGCGCAAACCTTATTTTTGATTGAAATGAGTACTTTCAACGATTTCACCATAATGAATTAAGTTATTATTCGTCCGAAAAATTTACAGTGTGGTGATCTACGATACTCTCGACAAAGCAAGTAGCATCCCACGATAAAGTGCGTGAGTCCCCTGTATTTTTATGAATAAATAAGATATTTTAAAAGAAAAGTAAATCTGAAGTCTGTTTGGAGATGCCTTTCATAGGGATTATAAATGTAGATAATATATTATACATAATGAACATAAATACACTATATATTATATATATATATATATAAATAGTAAGAATTAAATAGAAATATTATATATACGACGAAGAATAATATTATTACGAGTAAATAAAGTGAATAACGATTAATAAATATATGTCTTCATTATTTATTTCATCCTTCTTCACTATTCAGTTCCTCAATACAGTACTGCTAATGTAGTACGTACTTGAATACCAACTTTTCTTATAATTTTCAAGAAACGAAATAGAAACCAAAGTTCAACAAAAGTTCAAAACATTGCCGTTCCACCAGAACCTTTTTTAATACAAGAGAACCGGAAAAGTCTCAATTTTTGAAACAACAGTGCCGAGAAAGTTTGAAATAAATCCTGTTTTAGCAGGACTATTTATGACAAAAATGCCGAGAGTCTAACTAGTTTTTTTCTTGCAAAATTTACGAGTAATTAATAATTTATGGCACAAAAGTACCAGAGAAATTCAAGTTTTTCCCACAGGTGCTGACAGGATTAATGTTTTCGAAAGATCAAAGTCTAAGTAGTTTTTTTTTAAATTATATGAGTCACTCATAATTTTCGGGGACAAAAACGTACCGGAGAACTTCTATTTTATTTTTTTCATCTAAAATTTTCACCAGTGCTTATGTGGTTTACTTCCTAAGGTCCTGTACGGATATAGAACAAAAGTAGTAGAAAAATGATTTAAAAAATTATGCTCATTACAACTTTTTGAATTTCTTTAAAAAATTGAAAATTCAAATTTTTGTCTTACAAAAGATAATGAAAAATAGAAAGTTTCATTTTTTGGTAAAACTATGCAAGATGCCGAAAAATATAATTGAACAAAAATTGTACAAACAAAAAAAACATTGCAAAATAAGACAATTTTGAAAAGAATACTCAAACTTCCAATAGAAAACATTGGAACAATTAAACTTACAATTAAAAATATTCAATCTACAAAACGAAAAAAAAACAGATTTCCAACAAAATAGTTCATTTTTCATCCAATCTGATGAATTTTCAAATATCATTATGAATCTTCAACTAGAACAGTTTAAATTGCAAACCAAGAAGATGGATTTTCAACTAAAATGATCAATATTTAATTAGAGCACACCAATTTTTAACCATAAAGGTGAATATTCAAACAAGATGATAATTATTTTCACCCGAAAAAGGGACCGTATAATTTCCAGATTGAAAAACCAATTTTAAACCAAGCATTCTATGCTACAACATAGAATCTTCAACTGAAAGAGTTGAGTTCTCAAACAAATAAATTAGATTTTACTGAAAAAGATAGTGTCAAGGAAAATTTGAATCTCAAATTTATAATTGAAAAAAATGGATGTTTAACTAAACAAATAAATTTTCATTTGAAAACAATTTTCAACTAGAATAAGTTAAATTTTCAATGAAAAAATTACTTATTATTAACTTCTTCCAATAAATCGATTTTCAACAAAATATGTGAAGTTTCAACGAAATAATTGAAATTTCCATTCGCCGAACTGTCTAATTTCAACCTAGAAAAGATCAATATTCCACTAAAAATGAAACAGTTAAATTTTCAGTTAAAGAAATTTGATTTTCTACCAAACTGATGAACTTTCAGGTCTTCAACGGGAATAGATATATTTTGAGCAAAGATAAATTTTCAACCATAAAGAATAATTTTCTACAAAAAAGCAAAATTTTTCACGAATTGTATGAATTCATGAAGAAATAGTTTAATTTTCAAATTAAAAAATCAATGTTCAACTAAATACTGGAAGTTTCACTAAGATAATTTAAAACAAGTAGATTTTCCAACTAAAAAGGGATGAGTTTGCAATGAACAATATAAACAAGTTTTTTCTATCATATTTCAGTAATATTTATCCTTTGCAATACTACTTTTACTATTAAGACTGCTTGAAGTACTTTCTGTATTTAAAATTGAGATGAGGGAACTTTAAAATTTTGAATTGGAGAAACGATTTGTAAAAATTCCTCTCTTCTAAATCCGAATTTCAATCAGTTTAAAAAGTTGCCGTTCCATGTAAGAAATTCCCTGTCCCAAGTGAAATTATACTTCTTTACTAAAGCTATCATCAATTCGATTATCAAATTTAAGTCTGCTAAAAAAATCTTACAGAGCCAGAAATTTGCAAAACGTTTTCATTATAATGGAAAACAAAATATAAATTCTTCCGCTCATGTATATGTAAATATTATTATTTCTATTATTATTATTTATCAGCATTTGGAACTCGAAAGTTCATTGCCTCATCTACCCGAGACCGCTACGCGTCCCCATCCTGTGCATC
>WSXT02000006.1:4574420-4586623 GCA_011762715.2 Neuroterus valhalla
GCCTTAAATGAGCCCTTAATTATGACATAGGTCTCAACTTGATTCGAAGATGTGGTTACGTCAGCTTAACACACCTGTGGATATAGTTACTATTAGTTTTTATACTATACTTACTCATTGAGTTCATTCAGGTTTAAAACTTCTTTCCACTAGTAATTAGAAATATTATAATTCGAAAAATGTAATAGCGAATAAATTTCGAAAAACTTCAATGTAAAGCATCCGTACATTAAAAAAAAAATTTTTTTACATGGAACTTAATCAATCAATGAATGAAATGAAATACCTTAGAAGTGAATTTTTAAATTCAAATTGATCCAAATTAGGCAGAGGGATGTCAAAAGCGCACCCAAATATGAAGGCTTTGTAATTTTTATGCTCTTTCAATTCAAAGGGCTATATTGGGATTTGCTGGGAATTAGAAGCACTTTGATTTTAAGCTCTTAGCATTCTAACTTGAAGGAGTTGGCATTTGAAGAGCTATTAGTGAAATTTATGACTGTTCGAATATCACTCGATTTCAAAAACCATACATCAAACAGATTTTCAAGCTCTAGAAATATGTGAATATTACGAAAATGTATTTTTGCATATCTCTCTGGTTTCTAACTTAATTAATTAAAAATTGGGATAAATTAATTTGATTGAAAGTTTGAAAAGTTCGTTGTGTATAATATTGTATCTCTTTAATTTGTTGTTGGTCCTTTGCGATTAATGAAATCGGTTTGAAATTGAAATAGTAATGATTTTTAAGTTTACCATCAAACTTGACTGTTAAACGGTTCTCAGTTTCGTAAAAATAAAATGTGCTTGAAGTTCTGAACGTTCAAATGAACGAAACTTCTTTCTGCTGCCCTCATAAACTATAAGCAGAAGGAAAATATTATTTTATTTCCATTGCAAATAGTATATTAGAAAAGGAACTTGGAATGCATTATTCAAAATTGTATTTGGAACAATACTTGTAGATTAAATAGAATTGCGAAAAAATATTTCGTTCATTTGAACGTTCAGAACTTCCAGGACATAAAATAAACAAAAACCTCAAACCTAATTAGTTTTCGCCTAGCACTTGGCAGGTCTTTTCAAAAATTGACATCATTAATTCGTTGCCTTGGGGGAAGCTTAAATACGAAGAGTGTGTATATGCATAGTATGTTAAAGTTACATTAATAGCAATGGAGGAACCTTATTTGAAAAAGGGAGTAATATTGCTTGTCTCTAGCTACAGTAAACTTGTGAATCAACAATATGCAATAAAAAAAGATACTAGCATTCCTTGCACTTTTTTTTCGTCCAGATTGTTCATCGAACCTCGAAGTTGTAAAAAAGGCGAGAATTTAGTTCTCAGAGAAAAATCGTATTGTACCGGGAATTGAAATTCAAGCTAATTTTTTATCAATGCAGTTGGTATTGAATTTCGAATTATATTTTTTAAATGCATTTCATTTATTTAATATTCAACACATTCAATGATTTATTGTGAGAACCTTTTTTTGCCAATTTTTTGAGTCAGTAAAAAGTAGAACAAACAGGCTGTTTGCTTAACCAGAAAACCGGGAAATGACAATGAATTCATTTTTGGCAGTGAATTTTTATTATTAGTAGAAATCCATCCGCAATTGCTTCAGATTTGATTTTGAATGAGTTTGATTCAAGAGATTTAATCATTTTTCAACCTCAATTTCTAATCATTCATTTTTAAATTGAATCATTTTAAAATCAACTTTTTGAGTCTCAAACCGTATTAGATATTAAAAATGTTGAGAATTCATGAATTTTGATGTTTTTTTTTAAATTTTATGTGCTTAAAGTTCTGAACGTTCAAATGAACCAAATTTTTTCTTATGTCTTTGTCATCTAGAAATAAAGACAAAATATTAATTTTTTACATTGAAAATAGTAGATTACAAAAAAAACTTGAAGTGCATTATTTAAAATAGTAGTTGGAGCAATATTTGAAGATCAAATAGAATTGCTAAAAAATGTGTCGTTCATTTGAACTTCCAGAACTTCCAGGACGTGAAATTTGTCGATTCTGTTAACTGTATACTGAAATAAATAGTTCAAAAATTGAATTATAATATTTAAAATTGGATAATAATTGACAGTTGAAAACTTTTCTTCGAGAATGCCAAAAAAATCTCTTCGGAATTGTACTCTTTAAAATTAAAACAATATTTCTAAGAATAGACTTCAAAAAATTAACCCCTTAATATTAAGCAATATTTGACTGTTCATTTGTATGAAAAACTTTACATTTTTTAAGTTTATATAACTGTATGCTTTGAAGTTCCTAAAGTTAACTTGGTTCAAAATTGCAAGAATTCAAATGATTTATCTAAGAATCGTGCATCGTTAAAAATGTCAAATGCATAAATTTTAATATTTTCGAATTTTGAAAATCACACGTCGATTTTGCAATTAATAATTTATACCAAAATTTCTAAACGAAGTTTCGAATAATTCAATTTAGATTTTTTCTCAAATTCCAAATAATGTCATCTTGAATATATTCAATGGTTGAGTTTTGAAGTTCTAAAATGAAGAATATTCAATTTTGAACAATCTTATAGAGAACGTGGTTGGATTTTTCGACCGGATAGCTTATAAATTCTCATGTCAAAAAATGTGCACCATGACTTTAAAACCACTTAACATTATTGAGGTCTATTTCAAATCGATAAATATTGAAAGCCTCTGTTTTAATATTTTACATTACATTACATATTTTACATTTTAATTTCGAAGCCCAAAGAATAAAATTTATTCATATTAGAAGAACTTTATTTTAAACTTATACACGATTAAACGTTTGAACATAAAATTGCGGATTTCTGATTATTTCAAGTTTTTATTTTCAAGTTTTAGAATCCAGAAGAGTTCCACATTGACTGCTTCAATTTGATCTTTAGATTTGATGACTTAAACTTAACATTTTCACAGCCTCCAAAGCTTTAACTTTTTAATCATAAGAACTTCTGTAATTTTGTCATGCATTCGGCCATCCTAACAAAGACAGGGATAAAGTTGTGAAAGAGTTACGGAGGTTCAAATCTGGTTCTCACTGGAGACCATGCACAGATTTTCAACCAGATTATAAATTAATATTTATTTTTTAATTTAGCGGGAAAATAGAAATTTTTGATTGGGGGAAAAACTAGGAAGTTCGAATTGTCCGCAAAATCGACGCTCTATCACCGCATTTCCTATTGAATCAAATACCATCATTATGTCATTCCATATTCTCAAAGAGGTGCAGGTTAATGGGTTAAATGGAAACTAATTAAATCGTTGTTCAGCAACTAGTTTTTCCTGGAATCCCACAAAGTGCATCAGGTAAGTGACACGATGTTGCGCCATTGAAGCACTAACACGATGCATAATGAAAACTGTTAACCCATTGACCTCTCAGCGAATAAAATATTTTACCAGCGTGCTGCACTTGGTATTTGCTGCTATTAACCCATGCCCTTCAATTTCACAAAGAATTTATTTCCTGCTCATTCGAAACCGATCATATCACTAGTAATTTAAGGATGAGTGCTTTTGTACTATATAGAAATTCATACTTTCCCTAGGAATTCGGTTTGAAATATGAATCCGAATAGAAAATAATTTTGTACTCAACCTAATGAATTCTCAAACCAGGAATCAAGTTTAAATTGGGCTTCCAAAAAATGATCTCTACGAACGCACAAGAGCGCGTAAAGTAATTTACTTCAATCAATGTTGTATACCTTCTCCACTGACGCTCGTTGAAGTTATCAAGCTTCCTGTGAGTTTTACATGATAATAAGTAGGAAATTGGGTGCATTGACACTACGATTGTCACGGAAATGTTACCCTGGGGTATAAACTCTCATTAGAAATGATATTATAGATATGATCGACGAGTAATTGTTTTTTTGGATGATCACAAGTCACGAGCAGCCTTGGAACCAGGAAAAAAAACAAGATCTTAAAATAATAGGCGCTGAAGTTAAAGAATTAGGGTGGCGACTTAACCGGGAAAGACTGAGAAATAACCGGGAATTTAATTCAAAACCGGGAATTTACTTGGCTTTACCTAGGCTATCAAAAATTCCACCGAAAAAATACAATAAATGACCGCTTTCTTTTTATGAATCAAAAAGATATATTATCATTGGATTTAAAGAATGTAACTTTCCTTTACTCTGATTCTCGAAATATTCAAATACATCTATACTTCATGAGAGGAAGAATTTCTTCGGTTTACATTATAAGAAAAGCGTTTTGCAAATTTATTGCTCTGTGAGATTTTTTTAGCAGACTCAAATTTGATAATCGAATTGATGTTAGCCCAAACCTACAGAAAGAATAATTATCTTCATTAAAAAAAAATGTGTTTATCACGTTTTATTTGCATTTCCTCATTTATCTGACTTGGGACAGGGGATTTCGGAAAATAATTATAGCTTTTTTTAAGGGCAGGGAGTTTCAGTGAGGAAGTATAATTTCACTTGGAGCAGGGGATTTTCACATGGAACGAGAACTATTAGAACTAATTATAATTCGGATTTAGAAGAGAGGAATTTAAAAAAATCGTTCCTCCAATCCAAAATTCGTCGCGATTTTGAAGTTCCCTCTTCTTAATTTTAAATAAATAAAGTACTTCAAGTTTGTTTACAATGTTCATTGCAAATTCACCCTTTTTGTTATAAAAAACCACTTACTTGTTTGGAATTTAAACTAATACTTTGTTAAAAATCAATTCATCTTTTTTGGTGAACATTCAAGTATTTATTTAAACGTTGATTTTTTAATTGTAAATCAAACTATTTCTTTGAGAATTAACTTCATGGAAAATTTGCCTTCTCTGTAGAAAATTAATTTTTATGATCAAAACGTCATCTTTTTGCTTAAAATACATCTATTCATTTGAACATTCATCATTATACCTGAAAATTTATCAGTTTGGTTGAAAATCAATTACTTCAACTGAAAAATCAACTGTTTCATTTTTAGTGAAAAATTGATCTTCTGGTTCAAAATTCGACATTTCGGTGAAAATTCGCTTTTTTTAAATTAAAAATCAAATTGATATTTTATTGATATTTTTATTCGTAAATTCATCTTCTTGTTTTGAAATTTAACTGTTCTGGTTGAAGATTCATAATGTTATTTGAAAATTCATCATATTGGTTGAAAAATGAACTATTTTGTTGGGAATCTGTTTTTTTTTTTTTTTTTTTTGTTATCGTAAATTAATTTTTTCAATCGTAAGTTTGACCGTTTCAATTTTTGTAGAAAAATGATATTTTTTTTTTGTTGAAAATTAGATTATTCTTTCTAAAATTGAATCATTTTGCAATGTTTGATCTTTTGTGTTAAAGGATGTTTGGAATGAACGTCATGGATGAAAATAAATGTTTGTGTTTTGCGACAAAGAAAAATATGTTACTCTTAGTTGACCGGGAAAATTGAAGAACATGACCGGGAAGAACCGGGAATTTGAAATCATCCCCCGAATCGCAACCCTGATCATTTTTTTTGAATTTCCCAAAATAGGAGACACCAGCGCAATTATATTAACTTAAAAAAATGAAATAAATAGGCTGATTTAGGACTATGCTTCGGTTTAACTAAGCAAATAAAAAGATTGTGTTTTCTGTAATGCAGTATTTACCGACTCTGTTGTTTTATACACTGATTTTTTCAGAACATGCTGAGTTTCTGCATTGTAAAGGGAAGAAATTCACCGATTTTGATGAAGTCCGCAAGGAGATTGAATCAGAAACGGACAGAATTACTGGGAGCAACAAAGGAATTTCTAATATACCAATTAATTTGAGAGTACATTCTCCCAATGGTGAGAAAATTGATTTAATTCCTATTCCTTTACAAACATGGATTTTAAAATCACTAATCGCTTTTTAACTTCTAGTGCTCAACTTGACCCTTATTGACTTGCCTGGTCTGACAAAAGTGCCAATTGGAGATCAACCGGTGGATATTGAAGCACAAATTAAAGGAATGATATTTCAGTTTATCAAGCGTGACAACTGTCTTATATTAGCAGTCACCCCAGCCAATACTGACTTAGCAAACAGTGATGCCCTTAAACTTGCCAAGGAGGTTGATCCACAAGGTAATATGATGTAACATTTTTGAATCTATGAAGTTTCCATTTTTTTCGAAATTGTATTCCTGGTGAAATCTGTATTTAGTGTAGAAAAGTAAAGGATTTGACTTCCAGGTGTACGTACGATCGGCGTCATTACTAAGTTGGATCTTATGGACGAAGGAACCGATGCACGGGATATTTTAGAAAATAAATTACTTCCTCTGCGCAGAGGATACATAGGAGTAGTAAACAGAAGTCAAAAGGACATTGAGGGTCGTAAAGACATCAAAGCTGCTATGGCAGCCGAACGAAAGTTCTTCCTCAGGTGAGGAGATATTCAGATCTGAACTGCTTGAAAATATTTTCAGTCTAAGTTAGGGTTTATTAACTTCATATTTTATTCTTTTTCAGCCATCCCTCGTATCGACACTTGGCAGACAGATTAGGAACTCCTTACTTACAACGAGTTCTCAATCAACAATTAACGAATCATATCAGAGATACGTTACCAGCTTTGCGAGACAGACTACAAAAGCAGATGCTCACATTGGAAAAAGATGTGGAACAGTACAAACACTTTAGGCCAGATGATCCTTCCATTAAAACAAAGGCTATGTTGCAGTAAGTAAAATTTTATTAAATATCAGAGGCAATAAATATCTGTTGCGTTTAATTTATTTCTCATATGTCTTACATGTGTCAAAGATTCTCAGTAATTCATCTTAATTGGTTAATTTTGTGTCACGTCATATTCGATTTTAAGGGCGAGATTACTTCAGCAGAGCTGAAAGATCTTTTCCGTTTTAGATTACTTCTTTATGAGTGGAGGGTCCTGAATTCTAGTCAATTTTTTCTTTTGTTTTTCAGATGTATTCAATTGTTACTGTAGGTACTCTGCGCTCATTACAGAATTTTATAACTAATTGCGTGTTCCCCGCATGTTAAATATTAACTAGCAGAGAATACGTTCAAATTGAAATTTATAACTAAAGGGTGTAGGCAGTGTATAACTAGACAACCAATATTATTACAAAATTGGATAACTTTGTCTAATCAAACTTTTTGTTTGTTGGTTATCTAGTTCTATGCTGCCACCCTTCAAGTACCTGAAGTAAAGTAAATATTTGTGTGGATTTGTTGGAGTGACTAACAAAAACTTCTCTTAACGATCAATTTGTATTGATTATAGTATATTTTAGTATTTTAGTTTTATGTAATTAAGAACTACGGGTGTTCTGGAAATTAAGGAATTTGTGTTGAAGTGAGTCAGGCATTTTTATTTTCAAAGGTCTAATAATGCTTCGATTATTTCAATCCAAGGCTCTCTACCCATAATATTTTAAATAAGTCTAACATATTAAAAAAATAATGATTCCTCTTTCAAGGATGATACAGCAACTGCAATCAGATTTTGAGAGGACCATCGAAGGTTCCGGCTCAGCCCAGATAAACACCATGGAACTTAGTGGAGGTGCGAAAATCAATCGGTTATTCCACGAGCGTTTTCCATTCGAGATCGTCAAGATGGAATTCGACGAGAAGGAACTTCGGCGTGAAATCGCTTTTGCTATTAGAAATATTCATGGTAATTATATCTCTGTTGTTGAGTTCCCTTTCTGTGTCATTACGATTATTTGACATGTTCTAAAATCGGCTTATTTAATCCCTCGCAGGTATCAGGGTTGGTCTCTTCACTCCCGATATGGCCTTCGAAGCTATAGTCAAGAAGCAAATAAATAGGCTCAAGGAGCCAAGTCTTAAATGTGTGGACCTAGTCGTACAGGAACTAAGCAATGTTGTGCGCATTTGCACCGATCGGGTGAGCTTTTTTTATGATATACTGAAATTATCTACTCATTTTCCTGAAGTTGTAATTCAAATTTGAGTAATATACTTTTCAATTTTCAGATGGCACGGTACCCTAGATTAAGAGAAGAAACAGAGAGAATCATAACGACGCACGTAAGACAACGTGAGCAAATGTGCAAGGAGCAGCTCGTTCTTCTAGTAGATTGCGAACTCGCTTACATGAACACAAATCACGAAGACTTTATTGGATTCGCCAAGTAAGTGAAATTTCAGTCAATAACGTCAAGTTCAATGAGCTCCTGCACCAGTTTTCATACAATCGCGCAGTATTATTTCTTCAAGCACTCCTTTAGGCGCACTGACAAAAGAAAAGTTACTTTGACAATAGGGGGAAAAATTTAATCCTATGGGAAAAGATAAGCGTTCACGGGTTATTAGGAAAGGGCCTTGTTATATTTCCTAGACAGCTTAATAGAGCGTATCTAGAATTTTTATCG
This sequence comes from Neuroterus valhalla, assembly GCA_011762715.2. Taxonomy (NCBI): domain Eukaryota; kingdom Metazoa; phylum Arthropoda; class Insecta; order Hymenoptera; family Cynipidae; genus Neuroterus; species Neuroterus valhalla. Next base: position 4,582,815 of record WSXT02000006.1, read on the forward strand.
TCATTTAACCAAAATGTAAATTTTTCACTGCACATTTTAGTTTCCGATTAGTTTTCACTCCGTAGGTTTTCAGCACCTACACGATGCACTGCATGGTCGTATTGTTTCACAGTTTTTCGCAATCACTTCTCAGTCAGTGGTTAATAAAGTCAGTTCATAATTGCTTTTGAGGGGGAATCATTACATGTCTTTAAAAGAATCGCTACTCGTCACCCGTTATTTGCTTATTTTAGGCACAAGTTTATAACAGACTCCTAATAATTTATGAGCCACTGCATGTCCCGTGCAGGTTATCTTATATGGTAATCATGGGCTTCGTTGCTTTTTCTTTTTTCCTTTCTCTAGTTAATCCAAGATGTAACGGCACATATTATGGAATTAACTTCTCAATCACGTCTTTGTACGCCATGTACAACTAAGCCGTATGACATTGTGCATACAACGAGTCGATTGATATTGATATAGAAATAGAAATTCACATGTGTCTCCTGTTTTGTACATATCTCACATTCTGTAACTCATTCTCCTGTGATTTTGCAAAACTTCGTTCAGTATATTTTATCCTAGTTTTTTCTGAGAAAATATCATCTTTAGGCAACTGGTGAATAAAGCTTACGTAGTCTACAATCAAGAAAAATGTATTTTCATCTAATTTCAGGAAAATGTATTTGCATATTTTTCAAGATATTATCTTGCTTTATAAACTGGTTGCACTGAAGTTTTCCAATTTTAATAGCGAATTCAATTCTTTTGAAAATAAGTATAATAATAGTACATAATATATTATATTATTTCAAATTTTAAATAATTAAAGACGGATCATTCAAAATGTCGTGTCGCACAAAATATTGAATTCGCTATTAAGTTAGGAGAATAGACTTACATTGGTTTCTGTAATATATCAATGGGCAAAACGTAAAGCGTTTATAATTTTTTGAAAATATGACTTTATTTTGAAAAACGTCAAAGATTTTCTTCACTGTGCTTGATATTTACGCCTTGCCCAAAGGATCTTGTCATATCTTATTTTCGACGTATGTTCTTACGTGCATTGACTGTATTTCACGTTACAAATAAAACCAATTATTTAATTACACCGGCAGCGCGGCAGCCAGTATCTATAATTCAAGGTAAGACAATCAACACGCAATCAAGAAACTCCACCACATTCTATTTTTCCTCCTTTCTGCTCTTTCTTCATTCTACTTTAGTCTATTCAAACCATTTTTATCTCCTTCCACTTGCTTTTCAAAGCTGTTTAGGTCTTGAACCTTTTGGGTTGTTTTGCAAACCTTTTACCCAAGCAACACTTTTTATCTTATTATTAATATTAATTTGAAAATAATTTTTTTCGTCAAATTCAATAATTTTCAAATCTACAAACTTTTTTTATTTGCTCATTTGGCTGTAGTTTTTAATTCTTACTGAGTAATAAAAAATAATTGCTGTAAAAATTTTTGATAAAAAATCCCAGTCTGTGAATATAAGTTAAATTTTCCATTTTTAGGAGAAAGATAATATCTCTTTTTGAATATTTTTGTTGTCGTAAAGTCGTATGCGCACTATGTCAACGGAAAATTAGAAAAATTTGATTCTTCGCTCTGTTATTGATGCACGATTGTTTTTGCACGCTTGTCGTTCATTCTTCAATCAAAATTATAGCATGTGCAAACATGTTTTCAAATTATTTTCCGTCCAGTTAGCATTACCTTTAAAAGTGTGAATTTATCAATCTATGCATGTTTACCTTTCTTCTCTGTTTGCACGATCATTTAACAAATTTCAATGTATTTGGGCACCTTGAGATTCTTGAACCTTTTTCTACCGTGCGTGGCAATCTAAATTATTGAATGATTTTGCATACATGAGACAGAGAAGTGTTTTGGAATATTTTAATTCTTCGTTTTTTACTCGACATTTCAAACTTATATTTGGTTAGATCTTCTAGCTTTAAAAGGCCAATATTCAAAAAAGTACATTTTCTTTCCTCTCGAGTCACATGAATTTCTGCTATTCATTCTTTTGCTTTCACTGCAAATATTAAATTTAATAAACCCACTTTCCTGCATTTGCTCCTGTACTTCAAAGCATTATAGTAAATTGAATCCTTCCCAAAAATATACTTTTAATTTAATTATCGCCTGTATAGAGGTGTAAGATCTTTCCTGCAAAGTTATTTTTAATGTATTTCGATTTTGAATCACTCCAATAATTCGATTACTTTAGCTTTTTTAGCACAAGACGCTTTTTAAATTTCAAAAAATGATGGCCCTGAAAATATTTTGTTTATATTGCCAAGGCTTCTTTTTATTTTGCTTTTCAAGTCTGTTTCCATTCACGAAGCTAATTCTCTTTATTGGATGAAAAATGATGATTGAACAAAGTGGTCAGGCAAAATATAAAATAATTGGTAAAGTCAGGAATCTTAACTATCTTCACTATATTTACTTTACAAATTCATATTCTAATGTCATCTTTAAAAATCGATCAATCTCTGTTTCTTGGCACTCTTTAAGTTATAAAGTTAGACAAAATTGTTTGGAGAAAAAAGTTTGTTGTGTGTGATTTTCTTGATCGGAGTTAGGCGTGCATTATTACGCTAGCATCCAGACTTTCATACTTTAATATTTATTCTGTTGCAGTGCTCAGCAGACTTCCGAAAATTCAGTTAAAAGTGGGCGTCACACGCTGGGAAATCAGGTCATTCGGAAAGGATACATGTGCATACACAATTTAGGTATCATGAAGGGTGGATCCAGAGATTACTGGTTCGTTTTGACCTCAGAAAGCATCTCCTGGTTCAAGGATGAGGAGGTAATTTGTCCAAAATTAACCTGTAGTTCAAAAGTCAAATTTGAATTCTATAGAAAATATAAAAAATGACTCTTGTTGTTTCCAGGAACGAGAAAAGAAATATATGTTGCCACTGGATGGCTTGAAACTTCGCGATTTGGAGCAGGGCTTCATGTCTCGTCGACACTTGTTCGCTCTTTTCAATCCTGAGGGCAGAAACGTCTACAAGGATTACAAGCAACTCGAATTGAGTTGTGAAACTCAGGATGATGTTGACTCGTGGAAAGCTTCGTTCCTCAGAGCCGGCGTTTATCCCGAAAAACAGACAGAACAAGCAAATGGAGAAGGAGAGGTTGGTTTATTATTTATAAACAATTTACATCTATAAAAGAAATCGATACAGTCACCGGAAAAAAACGGGACAAAAAACTCAGTTTGGTGTGTTTCGGTGACGGTTGATAAAAACTGCAATCTTAAATCGTTTCGTTATTAATAACCCGCGCTACAGTTTTATTTTAACTATTGATTTAGTCTCTTATATGTTTTTGACCTCTTTCGTTTCGTTCTAGGCTAAGGATACGCGGGTGAGTTAGGAATTGGGATCTTGATCGAATTAAGAGTTTTATTAACCAAGTGTTGTTCTATCTAACATGTTTCAGTAACGGAATTGCGCATTTCCTTGTAACAAATTTTAATAAAGTCACTCGCGCTTTTTTAAAAGTGATTGCTTGTATATTTTGATCGTTAGAATCGACATTTACTTATTTCTTGTTGTTATAGAGGTTAACAAAATATTTATCTTTCTTTGTAACTCGTTTCATCTGAAGGAAGGATATGAGGTTGGTACTGTTGGGATTTGTTTTGCAACACGTGGTGGACACAGCTAATAAATCTGAGAAAAAATCGATTTTAACTCTTTGAGATTCGAGTAAAATGAACTTTCTTCAACACATGCCTGAAAACCACGGGTTTTCGAGCGTGTGAAGCGAGCCAGAAGTTGCTGTTTTCAGAGCAGG
>WSXT02000006.1:4586723-4599570 GCA_011762715.2 Neuroterus valhalla
TTTGAATTATTTCGAACCCTTCTCAATTATCAATAATTATTTTCTATTCTTTTGAATTCTGTCAAAATCTCTCGCATTCCTTTCAAAGTTTCAAGCACTTGTATTGTTTGAACTCCTGGTATTCTTCTGAATGCTTTCGAATTATTTTGAATTCTCGTGAATTATTTCAAGTTTTCTTGAACTATTTTTAGTCCTTTCGAATCATTTGCAGTTTTTTGGAATCCTCTGCGATTTATGGTAATCCTTTGAATTCTTTGGAAATCTCTGTAGATCTTTATTTTTTTGGAATCCTCTCCAATTATTCAGAATTATTTTCAATTCATAACCATTTTTTTAATTCTTTGAAATCATTTGCAAAATGTTATCCATGGTTGTAATTTTTTGAAATCCACTCGAATTTTTCGGAGAGAATCCTGAATTTCCTTGCATTTCTCCCATTCTTGTATCATGGTGCACATTAACAATTTATTTAGTGGTTGGCCCCTGATAATTAACTTGATTAACAAAGTAATTTCTATAACTTTTTCTTTTTTTTTCTCAATTAAAGTTTTAGAATTAATCAAATTACCTGTAGATATCACGATGGAAGATTTTAGGTACAATTAGTCAACTAGACAAGAAAAAAAAACAGAAGATCTGCAACGCACCACGATAATGGTAGTTATTTAAGGCCATGTGATACATGAGTCACGTGACCCAAATTATCGATTTTTTCGTAATAACGCACGTCCGCACCAGATGAGATATCAAGTTGAAATTCTGAGAAAAGTCTAAGAAAACAATGTTTGTAGACATTTTGTTCAAAATTTTGAAAAAAAATTCCCCAAAAAAGTTTTCTTCTTCAAATTTGGAAACAAATGTTGTATGCAAACGTATTTTATTATTTTCTAAAACTTTCTCAAAAATTTTAACTCCATATCCCGTTCGGTGCAAACAAGAGTTGTTGCAGAAAAAGTCGGTAAGGTAGGAATCGGGTAAGTATAACATGGCCTTAAGATGATGCACAGGATAGGGACGCGTGGCGGTCTCGGGTAGATGAGGCAATGAACTTTCGAGTTCCAAATGCTGATAAATAATAAGGACCCTGAACCAAATAGAGGAAACAAGGGACTCGCTTGGATGCGAAAATTCGTATTTGGAGCTGAGTGGTTTATTTATGGTTTCAGAGTCATATTTACGGGCATCTACACATTTGAGTCTGCCGTTAAGGTGATGGCGAGGGGTTTCATTCTGCAGCCTTTTACCTATCTTAGAGATGCATGGAATTGGCTCGACTTCGTAGTTATAGCTTTAGCGTGAGTAGTTAAATATATTTATTTCTTTGTTACAAAATTCAAAAGTATTGGTATTTTCTCCCAGGGGTGTATGAATCCTTCCTTATTTTGTACTTCAGACCCTGTAAAAGTAATCTAATCGATTATTGGTACTTTATCAAATTGGGTAACAATTTCCGTAGGAAAGTTACAGTTGATGCGACAGTGGAAAAAAATTTGAGCTTTATTTCTTCTCCCTTATTTTCATTGTAGAATTCTTCAGAATTCCTAGAATTCTCTGAAATCCTGGGGATTCTCCGGAATATTTGGAATCATTTCAACTCTGTGAAGTCCTTAGATTTCTCTAGAATTCTCCGGAATTTTGTACAATTCTTCAAACTCTCAGAATTCTCTGGAATACATAGAATTCTCTCAAATTCTTTGAATTTTCAGGCATTCTTTTAGTTTGCCAAAATTCTCCTAATTTTTTTTTATTCTCTAGAACTGTTTTACTTCTCATTTATTTGAAATACTTTATAATCCTTTGAATTCTTGGGAATAATCTGAAATTCTTGGAATTCTTCAAGAAATTTCGAATTCTTCTACAAGTTTCGAGTTCTCCGAATTTTTCGAAAATTCTTTTGAACTTTCAAGAATCACATATGGGAAATTATTCGTATATCGTGAAATTCTTCAGAATTTTGAGAATTCTTAGAAATTATGTGGATTCTCCAGGATATTTGGAATCATTTCAGTTCTCTAGAGTCCTTCAAGTTTCCTAGAATTCTCTGGAATTTTGTACAATTTTTCAAACTCTCGGAATTCTCTGGAATCCATAGTCTCTAGAATTCTTTGAACTTTCTGGCATTCTTTTAGTTTGCCGAAATTCTTATAATTTTTTTTATTCTCTAGAACTGTTTTACTTCTCATTTATTCTTGGAATTCTTCTACAAGTTTCGAATTCTTCTAGAATCTCCGAATTCATCGAATTTTTCGAAAATTCTTTTGAACTCTCAAGAATCACATAATATGGAAAATTATTCGTATATCGTGAAATTCTTCAGAATTTAGAGAATTCTCAGAAATTTTGAGGATTCTCCAGGATATTTGGATTCATTTCAATTCTCTGGAGTCCTTCGAGTTCTCTAGAATTTTTTCGGAATTTTGTACATCTCTTCAAACTCTAAGAATTCTCTGGAATCCATAGAATTCTCTGGATTTCTCAGAATTTTCTGGCATTATTTTAGTTTGCCGAAATTCTTCTAATTTTTTTTATTCTCTAGAACTGTCTTACTTCTCATTAATTAAAATTACTTTGTATCCTTTGAATTCTTGGGAATAATCTGGAATTCTTGGAATTCTTCGAAAAATTTCGAATTCTTCTACAAGTTTCGAGTTCTTCGGATTTTTCGAAAATTCTTTTGAACTCTCAAGAATCACATAATTATGGAAAACTATTCGTATATCGTGAAATTCTTCAGGATTTTGATAATTCTTAGGAATTGTTAGGATTCCCCGGGATATTTGGAATTATTTCAATTTTCTGGGGTCCTTCGAGTTCTCTAGAATTTTTTTCGGAATTTTGTACATCTCTTCAAACTCTAAGAATTCTCTGGAATCCATAGAATTATCTGAATTTCTTCGAATTTTCTGGCATTATTTTAGTTTGCCGAAATTCTCCTAATTTTTTTTATCCTCTAGAACTGTTTCACTTCTCATTTATTTGAAATACTTTATAATCCTTTGAATTCTTGGGAATAATTTGAAACTCTTGGAATTCTTCTAAAAGTTTCGAATTCTTCTACAAGCTTCAAATCCTTCAAATTTTTCGAAAATTCTTTTGAACTATGAAGAATCACATATGGAAAATTATTCGTATATCGTGAAATTCTTCAGAATTTTGAGAATTCTTAGAAATTATGAGGATTCCCCGGGATATTTGGAATTGTTTCAATTTTCTGGGGTCCTTCGAGTTCTCTAGAATTTTTTTCGGAATTTTGTACATCTCTTCAAACTCTAAGAATTCTCTGGAATCCATAGACTTCTCTGAATTTCTTCGAATTTTCTGGCATTATTTTAGTTTGCCGAATTTCTTCTAATTTTTTTTATCCTCTAGAACTGTCTTACTTCTCATTAATTTAAATTACTTTGAATCCTTTGAATTCTTGGGAATAATCTGAAATTCTTGGAATTCTTCAAGAAATTTCGAATTCTTCTACAAGTCTCGAGTTCTCCGAATTTTTCGAAAATTCTTTTGAACTTTCAAGAATCACATATGGGAAATCATTCGTATATCGTGTAATTCTTCAGAATTTTGAGAATTCTTAGAAATTGTTAGGATTCCCCAGGATATTTGGAAAAATTTCAATTCTCTGGAGTCCTTCGACTTCTCTAGAATTTTTTCGGAATTTGGTACATCTCTTCAAACTCTAAGAATTCTCTGGAATCCACAGAATTCTCGGAATTTCTTCGAATTTTCTGGCATTATTTTAGTTTGCCGAAATTCTTCTAATTTTTTTTATCCTCTAGAACTGTTTTACTTCTCATTTATTTGAAATACTTTATAATCCTTTGAATTCTTGGGAATAATCTGAAATTCTTGGAGTCCTTCAAGGAATTTCAAATTCTTCTACAAGTTTCGAGTTCTCAGAATTTTTCGAGAATTCTTTTGAACTTTCAAGAATCACATATGGGAAATTATTCGAATATAGTGAAATTCTTCAGAATTTTGAGAATTTTTAGAAATTCCTGGAATCCTCAACAATTCTTAGAATACTCCTTACTTCTGGGAATCCTCTGGAATTCATAAAATTTCCTAAAATTCTAAGAACTGAATCAAATTCTTCCAATTTTTTGGAACTATCTCAGTTTGCCGAAATTCTTTTCATGCTTTGTATTCTCTGAAATGGTTTCACTTTGTATCAACTTGAATTATTCACAATCCCTTGAATTATTTAGAATAGTCTGAACTTTTCGGAATTCTTCTAAAAGTTTCGAATTCTTTGGGTTTTTCGGAAATTCTTCCGAATTCTCAAGAACCACATAAAGGAAATTATCTGTGTATCGTAAGATTCTTCACAATTTTTACGATTTTCCGAAATCGTGAGGTTTCTACGAAATTGTTAGAATTCTCTGAATAATCCCGAATTCTTAGAATTTTCCGAATGATTGGGAAACATTTGAAATTTCTGGAGTCACTCAAATTTTCCGGGATTACCTGGAATGCTGTATAATTCTTCCAATTCCTTGGAGTTCTTAGAATTCTTTGGAATTCTCAGAAGTCTTCGTAATTTTCTAGAATCCTCTGGAATTCTCCCAATTTTTTGAATTCTCAAAAAAAAATCACTTTTCTCGACTTTGATTACTTAAATCCCTGAAACTCCCCGAAATATTTTGAATTTCTTATAACTCTTCCGAAAGTTTCGAGACCATTAGATCCTCGAAAATCCTTCAGAACTCAAAAATTGCATATTGGGAATTATTTCGAAATCATAGCATTCTTTAGAATTTTCATGATTCTTTGAAATTGTGGGGATACTCCGAGATTTTTGGATTCAATAGAATTCCCTTGTTACTTCTGTATCCTCTGGAATTCTCAGAATTTTCTGGGATTCTGAGAATTTCCTAAAATTGTCAGAATTTTTAGAATTCTGTGAATTTCCTCGTATCTTTTGAGTTTGCTAAATTCCCTTAATTCCCGTAACACTTCCGTGCAGTTTTTAGAATTCTTTGAATTCTTTGTCTTTAGAATCCACTGGAGTTTCTACATTTTATGTAATCCTACTATCAATCCGGTTGATGTACTTTCGAAAATATGAAAATGAAATCGTCGAAAAATTTCATTTTTGGATTGAGTTATTTCGATTCTTTGGGATTTGGGATTATCCAAACTACAAAATTTTATATTGAATTTTTCCGATTTCCCTGCATTTATTTTAATTCTTTGAAATTATTTGAATTCCTGAAATGTTCCGGGGTTCTCTGAATTCTCTGGAATTCACTTATTCTTACGAATCCTCTAGAATGCTTCAATTTCCTTGGATTCTTCCAGTTTCCTGAGATTACTCGAATTCCCCAGGTGTTTTCGAATTTCCGAGAACTCTTCGAATCCTTAGGATTTCCGGAATCCTTCCATTTCCCTGGAGTTCTTACAATTCTTAGAATTTCCCGAAACTGTGGGTTTTCTACGAAATTGTCAGAATTCTCTTGAATTCTCTGAATCATTCCGAATTCTTCAAATTTTCCGAATGATTCGGGAACGTTTGAATTTTCTGGAGTCACTCAGATTTTCCAAAATCCTTCGAATTCCTCAGCATCCTGTGAATTCTCTCAAATTCTCGGACTTTTTCAGAATTTGCGAATTCTTGCATTTTATGAGTTCCTCAAAATTCATTTTAATTCTTCCCATTGCTCAAATCACTCTGAATTCTTTTTTATTCTTTAGAATTCTCCAGAGTTTTTGGTAGTTCCTCGAATCCTTCGTAATTATTTGTTATCAATATTCTTTAAAAATTTCCAAATTCTCCGAAATCCCTCAGAATTCTCTCAATTTCTTGAATGATTTGAAATCTAATCCTTTGGGTTATTTCCAATACGTTGGAATGGAATTTTTTGGAATCCCTTCAATTCTTCTGAATTGTTAAAACTTCCCAGACTCAATATTCTAATAAAAATTTTTTTAATTTCTAGAATACTCCAGAAGTCTCTCATTTTTGAAAGTTTCAAATTTTCGATAAGTTAATTTCACAATTCTTTGGGATTCTTCAAAATTCTTGGGAAATCTCTGAATCTTCGGTATTTTTGAAAATTCTTTGGATTCTCCGAATTCTATTAAACCATTCTAAATCTTCCAAAATTCTTGGATTTCGATCTATTTAGAATCTTCAAATTCTTCTAATTCTTCGACTTATTTCGAATGGTCAAGTATTCTGCGTAATTCTGTGGAATTCTATGAATCCATTGGAAAATCCCAGTACTATACAGAATTTTCCGAAATTCTGGTTAAATCTCTGAATTTGTGTAATTCTTCTGAATTCTCCGAATTCTAGAACATTGTTTAACTCTTCAAAAATCCTTGAATACTTTAGAATTCTGTGAATTCGTGAGATTCGTTGCATTTGTTGGAAAATCTAGGAACTCTTTGGAATTCTTTAAATTCTCCTAATTCATTCCAACTCTTCATATATATTCGGAATCTCCAAATTCTTCGAATTCCTTCGAGTTGATTCGAATTTTCGGGTAATCTGCGTTATTCTCTGGAATTCAAAGAATCCGGAAATTTGTTGGATTCTTCGAATTCTAGTACATTGTTTAACTCTTCCAAAATCCGTAAATACTTTAGAATTCTGTGAATTCGTGAGATTCGTTGCATTTGTTGGAAAATTTCTGAGCCATTTTGAATTCTTTGAATTCCTCGAATTCTTCCAAACTTTCCGGATCTATTTGGATTCTTCAAATTCTTCATAATTTTCCGAATTCCTCCAAGGTGTTTCGAGTTTTCTGGTGTTTTGTGTAATTCTGTATAATTCTGTGGAATTTCAGGAACCCGTTGGGAATTCCCTGTACTATCTGGAATTATTCAACATTCTTGGTAAATCTCTGAATTTCAGGAATTCTTTGAAATTCTCTGCACCCTCCAAATTCTATCAAATAATTTTAACTCTTCCAAAATCCTTGAATGCTTTAGAATTCTGTGAATTCGTGAGACTCATTGCATTTTTTTGAAAATATAGGAGCCATTTAGAATTCTTTGAATTCTTCGAATTTGGAATTCGAAACTCTTCGGATCTATTTGGAATCTTCAAATTCTTCTGAATTCTTCGAATTCTTTGAGATGTTCCGGATTTTCTGGTATCCTGTGTTATCCTTTAATATTCTGTGGAATCCATTTAAAAATCCCAGTCCTATCTCGGATTATTCGAAATTCTTGGTAATTCTCTGAATTTTCGGAATTCTTTGAAATTTTTTGGACCCTCCAAATTCTATTAAATAATTTTGAATCTCCCGAAACCTTTGAATCCTTGAGAATGCTCTGAATGTCAGATTTATTGAATTTTTTTTGAAAATTTCTGTGCTATTTGGAATTCTTTTAATCCGTCGAAATCATTTAAACTCTTCGGATCTATTTAAAATCTACAAATTCTTCTAGATTCTGCGGATTACTTTGAGGTATTTCAAAATTTCTGGTGTTCATATTATTTATTCCCTTAAAATGTTTGAGAATCTCCGGCAATAGAAAGAATAATCGGAAAATGGAATAAGCAAGGTTCAGTAAAAAGTAAGGAAGAGGAAGGAACAAGGTATGATAATGAAAGATAATGAGGAAGGGATAAATGTGAAAAATTGGACCTGAATTTTTTTTCCACTGTGCATCCTTGCATTTCTAAATTTTATCAGAAGTATGAATGCAATTTGAAAATCGATGAGACGATCGTGAAAGGAAATTATTAGATTATAATCTACCAATATTTCCTCTCAAATAGAACCAATAATTCGAAATCATATGATACGTATGTATTTATTCGAACATTGAGCTGGCATTTATATCTATATCCCTTCCCATGTTCATCAGGCATTCACAGACAAGCCTCTCCCCTCTCTGAAGTACTAATTAGCCAAGCGTTAGATTCCAGGTCATCTCATTGAAAATCATCGATAGATGTGTTAAGTACTGAATATTACAATTACATATAGGACATGACCACACATCTTATTGTTACACCGATCATGTACTAGAGATCTAGAAAAAAATTAGTGGAAGTAGGCGGCAGGCGCCTACACAAAAGGGTTTCGTAGCCTACCTAGTCGAGAATAAAGTTGTTCAAATCCTCTCCTCACAATGATTTCCATCCCTTCCTCCTTCCATTCCCATTCATTTTCTTTTCCTTCCCATAATTTCTTTTTCCCCTCTTTGCCCCTTGTTCCTTATTGCTTTTCCTCACTTTTTCTAATTCTCTCTTACTCTCCCTTATCTCCCCACACTTCCTCCTCTCTCCTGTCTTTGTTCGTCTTATTTCTCCCTCCCTTTACTTCCCTCATTTCCCATTATTTCGATATTTTTTGTTCCACGTAGTTACTACCTATCATTTACATTCGCCTTTCCTTACTCCCCTTCCCCTAATTTTCACTTACTCCACCTCAGTTCAACTCACTTTTCTTCTTCTCCTATACAAACTTTACCCACACTTCCTCTGATTTCTCCTTCCATAACTTCCCTCAATTTACTCCCATTGTCTATGTCTCTTTATTTTTCCTCCCATGGTTTCTTTTACTTTCCATCATCTTCCCTTCCGACCTGAACCCCGTTCCCCTTTACTCCCTCCATCACCCTTCATTTTCTATCACTCCTCTCCACTTTCTTTGATTTTCCTATACATCCCCTTATTTCCTCACACTCTATTTTGCTTCCCTCCTCATTATTTTCTCCCTCTTCATCTCTCTCCACTTCCCCTAATTTTTTTATACTTCCGTTTCCCGCTCATGTCTCGACACTTCTTGTCATCCACTCTCTCCTTCCACAACTTCCTCTTTCCTTATTATCCATTAAGTCCTCAATATTGACCTTCACCTCTTCTAACTTTTTTTTCCCCCACTTTCTTTCACTTTCCCTTATCCCCTATCAATTTTCTTTATTCTCTGTCACCTCCACTCACTCCCCCTCTACCCTTCCTATTTCCTTTACTTGCCTCTAGTTTTGCCACACTTCTTCTTATTTCACCTCTTCTTACTTCCCTCGAGTCCCCCTTACTTTTCGAGAAATTTTTGCATTTTCTTCATTCCACTTTATTTTCTCACACTTCCTCCGTTTCACTTCGTTTCCCCTTGTTTCCCTTTATTCCTAATTGTTCTTTACTTACTCTTATTTTCATTTAATTTCGCTTATTTTCCCTCTTGTACCTTCACACTGCTCCTCATATCCCTTTACTCCTTGTCATTTACCCTTTCCTCTACTTATTTTCTATCCACTCGTTTCCTCTTATTTCTTTTCAATCTTGCTTGTTTCCTTATACTTTTTTCCGTGTCCCTTCATTCATTTCTTGTAATTTCTCTTTCTACTCATCTAGAACTTCTCGTTACTTGTTAGCAATAACCCTCTTGTCTCCTCGCTTTCTCTCTTCTAACCATACTCTACTTCCCTTTACTTCTCTCTATCTTCTATTACTTGTCCTCATTTGCTATTACTCCCGCTGACTCCCCCTTACTTATACTCATTTTCCGTTATTTTCCCTTTTTTTCTACAATGATTTTCATTTTCCCTTATTTCTTCTCACTTTCCTACACTCTCTACGATTTTTTATTGATTTCTTCTATTCTTCCACACTTTTTCTAACTTCTTCCTTCTTATTCCCCCTTTCCGGATGAATTTTCAGTTTCTTCTAGTTCTGATCATTTTTCTTACTTCCCCTTCTTATTCACCTCTAATATTTGATTGTTCATTATCAGTTACCTTGTCTACCACTAACTTTCTCTTACCTTACTTTCTCTTAATTTTCCTCATTCCTTATCATTTCCCCTCATCTATCACCACCTCTGCTCACTCCCTTCCCCCAATCTATTACATTTTCCTTCACTTGCTCTTATTTTTCTACACTTCTTCTTGTTCTTCCCCTCCTTATTTCACCTTACTTCACTCACGTTTTTTTCTATCTAATCCTCATTCCCCTTTACTCCTTATCATTTACCCTCTCATTCGCGCACTTCCTCTCTGCTTATTCAAGTGCCTCCTTTCACTTTCCCCCACTTTTTCTCCTTTCTTCATATTTCTCCACATTTTCCTAAACTCCCCTTCCTTTCTCTTCCTTTATTTTGTCTTCCTTCATTTTCTCTACCTTAAATTTTCTCTACTCCTCTTTAGTTCTCCTCATTTCCAATTTACTTCTCCCTCTCACCACTTCCGATTCCATGTTACTTTTCTTATTCCCCTCACCATCATACGCTCTTTCACCCTCAGTTCTCGTTACTTTTCAAATTATTTATTATCCTCTTTCCTCACTTCCTGTTCCCAAATTTCTCCTTACTTCTTCTTACTTTCCCGCATCGTCCATCACGTCTGTTTATTACTCATTATTTTCTCATGCTTTCCCTTATTTTCCGACACTTTTTTTTGTTTCATTTCGCATTATCCCCTTTCATCTGATTTCTCTTCTCTTTCCCTTATGTCTTCGTAATTCTCCTTGCAAGATGAGACTCATTTCCCTCTGCTTTTCATTATTCTCCCTCTCCTCCTCATCACTCCTGATTTACTATTTCCTATTGCATCCTTTCACTTTCCCTCACTTTTTCTACTTCCTTCATACTTCTCCATATTCTTCTTACTTTTCTTTCTCTCTCTTCCTTCATTTTCTTCATCCTAAAATTTCTCCACTTATCTTTATTTCTCCTTATTTTCCATTCACTTTTCCTCCTCACAACTTCCGATTTCATGTTACTTTTCTCATTCCACCCTCCTTCAGCCACTCGTTTAACCCTCATTTCCCGTTCCTTTTTTAATATTTATTATCCTCTTTAATAACTTCCTAGTCCAACATTTCTCCTAACTTTCTCTTACTTTCGCGTATTATCTATCACATCTGTTTATTACTCATTATTTCTCATGTTTTCTATTATTTTCCGACATTTTCTTTTGTTGCACTTTGCATTATACCTTTTCCTCTGACTTCTTTCCACTTTCCCTCATTTCCTCGTACTTCCCCTTGCAATATTACACTCATTTCCCTCTGCTCCTTATCATTCATCCTCTCCTCCTCTCTCTTCACTTCTTCTCTACTCATTTTCTCTTCCTTCCTTTTATTTCCTCTAGCTTCCTCTCACTTCTCCCCAGTTTCCTCCCACACCCGAGCGTAACTATAAGAGTTTCTCCCCAGTGTTACGAAACCCTACAAAATAATATAGCTCATGCCATTGTACCTTTTGTTATTTATACTTTAGAAACTACAAAGTATTATTACTTTAATGCAGAACCTAACATTCTATGATTTTTCATAATTTTTTTTCTTTAGACTAGTGGCAAATCCTAATTAATTATTATATTTGATATTGTTGTAGACTAGAGTACCTATACTTACATAACTGTTGATAGACGATTCTACATTATAAATTTGAGATACTAGATTATTAATTATACCATTTGTATTATATTGTTTTTATTTGTCTTTATTTCTTTAATCCTAGGATATAAACTTACTTTCTGATTTATGACACTTCTTCCAGATAAAACCCCTTAAAATCTTCGAAATCCTTCGAAACTCCGTTTAATCCTTTGACATATTTTTAAATCCTTTAGAATATCCCCAATTTTGTAAGCATCCCTTCAAATCTCAGGATCCTTCCAACTCGATACTATAGAATCTCTTGTTACCTTGACATACAAAAAAAATCTTTCCAAATCTCGCGCAATCCACCGCAATTTGAAATCTACTAAAAACCCGTTAAATCGTCGAAAATAATTTAAAGTTTTGAGAAATTCATCGGAATCTCATAGGACCGGTGAGTATCTTATAAAATCTATGGAAATTCCTTGCAATACTTCTTTTTCTTTTGGATGATGGAAAATCTATTGAAAGCCTTAAAAACACTCAAAATACCGTTAAATGCAATATAATCTTTCGAATACTTTGGAATATTTCTGTTTCAAAATTACTGAAATTTCCATGAAATCTTACACATTTTCGAAAATCTTTCCAAATTTTATAAACATTCTTGGAATCCCATTATTCTCTTCGAAAATTCTCAAATTCCTCTGCCACTCTGTAGTATCCCTCGCAATATTTCCAGTTTCCTCAAAATTTTTGTGAAGCTCCTGAATCCCTCAAAATCCCATGAAATTCTTTTATATCTTTTAGATTCCTTGGAATTCCATGAAATTCTTTGAAAACTCTCAAATTTTGTTGACACTCTGTGGAGTCCTTTACAATATTTCTAATTTCCTAAATTTTTTTGGGAAGCTCTTGGATCCCCCGAAACCCCATGAAATTCGTTTATATCTTATAGATTCCTTGGAATTACATAAAATTACTTGAAAACTCTTAAATTCTTCTGACGCTCTGTGGAATCCTCCGCAATATTTCCAGTTTCCTTTAAATTTTTGTGAAGCTCCTGAATCCCTCGAAATCCCATAATATTCTTTTATATCTTTTAGATTCCTTGGAATTCCATGAAATTCTTTGAAAACTCTCAAATTTTGTTGACACTCTGTGGAGTCCTTTACAATATTTCTAATTTCCTAAATTTTTTTGGGAAGCTCTTGGATCCCCCGAAACCCCATGAAATTCGTTTATATCTTATAGATTCCTTGGAATTACATAAAATTACTTGAAAACTCTTAAATTCTTCTGACGCTCTGTGGAATCCTCCGCAATATTTCCAGTTTCCTTTAAATTTTTGTGAAGCTCCTGAATCCCTCGAAATCCCATAATATTCTTTTATATCTTTTAGATTCCTTGGAATTCCATGAAATTCTTTGAAAACTCTCAAATTTTGTTGACACTCCGTGGAGTCCTTCACAATATTTCTAATTTCCTAAATATTTTTGGGGAGCTCTTGAATCCCCCGAAATCCCATGAAATTCGTTTATATCTTATAGATTCCTTGGAATT
>WSXT02000006.1:4603549-4615981 GCA_011762715.2 Neuroterus valhalla
GCCCACACTAACACATCAAACATCCATGTTCTCATTCTCCAATCATCCTTAAACCTTCTCTTACCTATGCCCCAAACATTTATTTGGGGCTTTTTAGATGTTTTTATTCATAAATAAACATCAATCATTAATTTGAGAACTCTCGCTCATTGTAAATTATTATTTGAAAGCAATTTCAATTTATTTGAACATTTGTGTTTTTCAAATTAAGTCGCAAAATGATCGTATCTTTTGGACTGTATGAGTTTTTTTATTAAATGATGACAATTAAATCATTCATTTGAATAATTTTACGATTATTCAAGTAAGACATATTTGTTCATGTATATGCTATACCAAAAAAAAAAAACGGTGGAAATATTCACCCTCACTGAATTTTTAAAAGATTTTAATATTTTTATTTTGCTTTCTGAGAATACTCCTAAATGTTTAAAAAAATTCGAATTGTTGAAAAACAAATTTCTTCATTTATTTAATGTATTTTTTCTGGTAGAAACGACAAATTGTGTGGCGATTTTATGGCAACTCTACCAAACCGAATTGTCTCCCTGCGGCATCTCTTACCCTCAGAAGTGGCAAAAGTGCTGCATCTCTCCCCAACAGGAAATTCGGAATCTTCCTTCAAAGAAAACGGGCAAAAGACTGGTCATGGGAATAATGCAGGTCACATAACCTCAAAATGATCGGCCAATAGAAATGATTAGGACCACATACCTTTTTCTTTTCCCAAATATCGTGGGGAGGGGGAGGGGGCGCAATGTCACTCCTGTGACGGATCATGAAAATAATGCACGTCACATAACCTCAAAATAGTAAATCGTGTTATGCTGGATACTTCCCGCACTTATTTTACTTTCGAAGGTGAGAGATGCCGCAGAGACAATTAAGTTCGTAAAACTTGCATTCGAACCAAACTGGGAGGTGAGAACAGAACAATTCGAAATTTAAAAAAATAAGGGCCACCCTAGTCCGCATTTAATACAAGTATTTGATACATTTAACCTGAGTACAATTCAAGTTACACTCTGAATCTCTTGGACCGTAACTGCGGTCCATTAAATCGGAATCCTGGTCCAAATAATGAACCAAAAAATCTTGTCCATTTTCCCGGAGTTTTTCGACCGAGCGGGTTCTGAATGTTTCGAGATCTGAAATCTAGATTGCGCTAGTGTCGTGAACCAAAGCAAGGAGGTCGAATTTTTAAGATGCATTCTAATTTTTGCATAAAAGTGATTTTAGGTTTGTTCTGCGAAGCATAAACTCACTAGCTAGTATTGAAAATTATTATTTATCAAAAACCATGTCAAGTAAGTTTCACCAGATTTTTAGCTTTAATAAAATTTAAATGATGTATGCAATGGAAAATCTGATTCAGAATAAACAGATAATATGGATAATAAACGATCAGAACTGAAATATCAAATCTAACCTAACTTTAATGTTATACTTTTTTATATATTGAACATTTCATGCATAAATTGATGAATAATGCCTCTGAATTCATTTTTGTGTCAATAAAAGTTGATTTAATATTATAATTTACTGAAAGCTACAAATGTTGTTAAATAAATTTCATTTTAAGAAAATTATTTTTGACAGTAAAGGTGTTTTTTCACTGGATATCAGATGGGTGACACTCCTATGAAGGCCTGCAGGATAAACGTGACGTGAGATCTGACCCCAGCCGCGTGACGGCGCTGGTTGTACTTTGAGGTCCATAATCATTCTATGGCATAGGAAAACTTCAAATTTGATTTATTTCAATTATTAAAATACGTTTTTTGCAAATATTGATATTGATCACAGAATACATACAATAATTCTACAAAAATATTAGATTTGTAGCAGTGACATACGTTAATAAGTTAAACTATGAAAATAGTCGATTTCAATTAAATTTCATATATTTATGACATCTATATTGATTATTGAAATTTGACTTTAAGTCAATTAAATTATGAAAGTTTGTATTTCTTTTCAAATGAAGGCAAGGATTTATTTTGCTTCGTTATGATAAACCTATAGAAAATGAAGACATCTATATGAATTTATTATTTCACAAAAATAAATAAATATTATAAAGTTTGAGAATCAAATACTGTATTTGTGAAAAATATTTAAATGGTAATAAATAAAATATTATTGGAAGAACATAATTATTTATGTATTTCAATCATGAATTTTCAACTAAAATGATCAATATTTAACAGGAGAACTTCAATTTTCAACCATGAAGGTAAATATTCAAACAAAAAGATTGATTTCCAAGTAGAAAGATTAATTAAAACGGTAACATTTCAAGTTTAAAAAACCACTTCAGAACAAAACATGAGAGTCTTTGGATATAGAAAAAGAATTTTGAACTAAAAGAGTTGGATTTTTAAAACACATGAATTAATTTTTACAAAGAAAGATGAAGTGTCAACCAACATTTGAATACTCGAATTCCAGATTTATAAAGAATTACGTTTCACCGAAAAAATTAATTTTTATCTACAACTATAGAATTTCCGATTGGAGTAAGTTCAATTTTCCCAATTTAAAATTAAGAAGAGGGGAGGTCCAAATTGTGACAAATTTTAAATTGGAAGAGCGATTTTTTCAATTCCCTCTCTTTCAAACACAAATTATAATTATTTTGAAAAGTTCACATTCCATGTGAAAAATTCTCTGTTCTGAATAAAATTATATTTCTTTACTGGAACTCGCTGCCTTAAAATCAAAACTATGATTATTTTCTAAAATCAATTCGATGATCAAACTTGTGTCGACTAAAAAAATCCCATAGAGCAACGAATTCGCAAACGGTCACGGTCGTATACACAGGTCCGGTTGCTCTCGTGGTGGGGGATGTTCTAACGTAAGCCAACAAGTTTCGCAAACGGGCCACTGAGTGTAGTGGCGCATATGTCGAGTGCTTCAGGATTCAAAAATCAAAACAAACCACGGTCGTCTAAACCACGGTCTAAACCACGGTCTAACCCACGGTCTGACCCAAGTGAACAAAAATGAACCAAATGAACAATAATTCATCCATATTTTTGCAAATATCAATTATATCTAGAACAAATTAATTTCTTGAGATTCAAATTTTAAATTGAACCGCCTCTTTCAGCACTCTACTATTACGCCACCACTGGGAGTAGAGATTCTTTTAATGAACCGGAAGCTTCAATAAGGGAACATCCTCCTCCACGACAGCCCCCGAACCTGTGTATACGACCGTGCAAACGGTTTTTCTTATGATGGAACAAAAGAAAAATCCTCTCTCTCTCATAAAGTAAATATATATTTGAATTTTTTTAATCAGACAAAAGGGACGTAACATTCTTTGAATCAAATGATAAAATTAGCTCTAAAAATAGCTTGTTGCTAGATTTTGATAACTTCTCCTTTATCAGGCACAATAAAAACTTGCACTTTTTCGGAGTGAGTAGCATAACCTGTCTTGCATCCAAAACAACGCTCTCATATCCCATTGTTGCCGTTGACTTAAAAAAAAACCTCGAGGGATATAAAGTCTCTAAACATAAACATTTCATTTCCAAGTGAGAAAAATCTAATAATTTCGTTGATGTACTCAGAAAAATTAGAATATAACATTGTTGACGCTTTCCCCAAGCATTTTATAAACTGTCGGCCTAAGAATACAGCCAGCCTCGCCACTCGGCTACGGTCAACATTTCCGTCCCTTTTAGTTCTGACAGTCACCTGCCTGCTGTATATGATAAAAATTCCGTTCGAAACACTTTGTTTTCGATAAATACATTTTTGCATCCTTTACTTATTGTTTCAAACTGCAAAAAAAATATTCGTGAATTGATTTTCATGCACAAATTAAAATGCATCCTGAAACTGTAACTTACTTGCGCTAGTTCACATTTTGACCGCATTGAAATTATAGGTGGCATCATGCGATTCCGCGGTTCTCAATAATCTTCCTGGTCCAAGCTTGGACCAGGAAACGCTTTCCGGGTCCATTGGACAAGAATTCTGGTCCAAGGGGTTTAGAGTGTATGAAACTAAGCTGAACTCGGCCTAAGTCAATCTTCAATGCCAAGTTTCCCAATGGATATTCTAGGACTTACATTCCAAAGATGGTTTACCATTTATGCTATTCTATCAATTATATTCTGCTTTACAAATTTTAGGCCTAATTTTCACATTAGTGACATGAACACTTTGCTTGTTTAGGTCTTAAAACCATTGTCGGCGCTGTGATAGAGTCCGTTAAAAATCTACGCGATGTGATAATCCTAACAATGTTCTCCCTCTCCGTCTTTGCACTTATGGGTCTTCAGATTTATATGGGGGTGCTTACGCAAAAATGTATAAAAAATTTTCCGGATGACGGCTCGTGGGGTAACCTCACAAGCGAGAACTGGGACAGTTTTTGTAAAAATAAAAGTGAGTAGTAATCATGCCTCACATATATTATTTTATAAATTCACAAAAACATTAATTTTTTTGTGTGTAAAAAGCTAATTGGTACGTGGACGAAGCTGGGGCCATGCCATTGTGTGGAAATTCATCAGGAGCAGGGTGAGTTATTCCTCTCTTCCTTTTGTGTTATTTTTCCTACTACCCAGTGGCGTACCGTAACCTAGCGGGGCCCGGATAGGAAATCGTTTAGAGGCCCCCCTGACTCCCTCTCGTTTTACTCAGCTCAATAAAAATATGAAGTATTTTCAACGTAACGAACGACAGACGTGGGGTCTCGTCTGAAAAGAAAAGCCTTTTTTTCTACTTTGGATTCCGCGATCTGGGGGCCTCTGGTGTTTACCACCCTAAACACCCCCGGTAGGAACGCCACTGCTACTATCCTAGTCTTTCCTTATTTTTTTCCACTTTCTGAACTCATTCTCTTCCTTTTCCAGATTCTCCCTTAGTTTTTTATTACATTGATTAAAATTCAATTATTTTTAAAACAATTTTTCCACAGGA
Source organism: Neuroterus valhalla (assembly GCA_011762715.2). Classification (NCBI taxonomy): domain Eukaryota; kingdom Metazoa; phylum Arthropoda; class Insecta; order Hymenoptera; family Cynipidae; genus Neuroterus; species Neuroterus valhalla. The sequence continues at coordinate 4,608,494 of WSXT02000006.1, forward strand.
CGTGTCCTCCTGGTTATATCTGTTTACAAGGATACGGAGGGAATCCTAATTATGGTTATACAAGCTTCGATACGTTTGGTTGGGCGCTTCTTTCTGCGTTTCGTCTCATGACCCAGGATTATTGGGAAAATCTTTATCAGCTGGTGCTGAGATCAGCGGGGCCATGGCATATGTTATTTTTCATTGTTATCATATTCCTGGGATCATTTTACCTCGTGAACTTGATCCTCGCCATTGTTGCGATGTCGTATGACGAATTGCAGAAGAAAGCAGAAGAGGAAGAAGCGGCTGAAGAAGAGGCTATTAGGGTGAGTGTTTTGCTATTTTCCATGGTCAAAATAGACAAGGTGTCACAAGGCGCAGCTTTTTCGACAGGCAATATAAAAGTGGCTAACGGGTCCTCCATCTTCAAGCGGGATATTTGAATCATTTGGAAGATCGATTTTTTTCTTGAGTGTTTTTTAATAATTTTTTATAAGAAAAGTATTCATATATTGTAAATAATGACAGAAAGTAACCCATGAGTAGTTCTCTATGTAAACGGAAATGGAAAAAATAAAGCGAAATTGTAAATCTGAGTAGAAAGTATCGACTTGCAATTTCATTCATAAAAAATAACAATGATATCAGTACTATACTTATTAGGATAAGAAGGAATGTAAAAATTTTGTTCTTATCGCAATTTTTATATTAATTGCAATTTGCATGAATATTTTGTAATGGGAATCTTTTTTAAAAAGTTTACAATTGAAAAGTAAGTATTTTGTAGAAGAAACTTCCTTTTTCATAAGAATATGATGAAAAATGAAGTGTGAAAATTTATTGCAATAAGAATTGAAGATTCTAAAGGATGATGGTAAAATCTTATGAAAGCACAGCGAATATACCTAGATTACTAGTTACCCTGTGTAAACACATTGTCTTCTAACCTCAAATTTTTAACTTCAATCCAAAATCTATACGCATTCCGTTCCAATAGAGCGAGATATTATTATTCTCTTTAAATTTTTCTATATCTCCTTCTCTCATTCTACAGAAAATTCACCAGTCACAAGGTTCCCACGAGACTGATTTGTAGTTCAAAACTGGTTATGTTCTATATTTCTAGGTTCCGCGACTTCTTCCAAAATAACTTACTCCACGAATTTGGAAATTTCGAACAAAATACGGCATACAATCATTCTTTCGCCTTCCTTCAAAACTTTTGCAAAACTTACAAATTTGTGTCAAAGATAAATGTATTGTTTACTAAACAACAAGCACACATACGCAGTTACTATATATTAGCAACATAGCCGGCTTTACTTCTTTCTTCTCTACATTTCCTTCTCTTTTGACCCTTCCTCTAACTCTGCCGAATAAATTTATGTCCCCTCAATTTTCAGTTTTTCCTTGTGTCCGACTTTTTCAACCGCTATTTATCACTTATTCCTTTCTTCTATTATCCATTCCTCATCGTCTTTATCTTTTTTTATATTCCTTCCTCTAACTCTCCTTCCCGTCAATTTCTGTCCCTTTTGCTTCGTGTTTCTCTTCGATCCAATTCTGTCATGCGCTGTTATCATTTCTTTCTCCTTCTGTTTCGTCGTTTCTCATATTTCTTTGCTCCTAACCTTTGTCCTTCTTATTCCTTCCTCTAACCATTCTCCACCAATGCCAGTAAATTCTTTTTCTTGTTTTTCTCTACTTCAAATTTTCTTACCCTTCTTTTATTATTTTTTTGTTCTTTTGAATCCTTTTATCAAAACCTTTCCATCATTTTTCGTGCCTTCTCTTCTCTCTCCTCTCTTTGTTTGCAATTCTTCCGTCTATTCCAATTTTCTCCTTTCCTTTGTTTCTTCCTTCTTCTAACTTTTCTCCATCAATTTCAGGCCTTTTTCATCTGTTTCCCTCTGCTCCTCATTCTCTCGTCTTTTCTTATACTCCTTATTTGCTTCTCCTTATTTATTCATTTCATCTCTCCTCTAACTCTTCTTCATCAATCCTGTCTCTTTACCATATACTTTTTTTCACTCTACTTCTTAGCCCTCCTTTCTTAATTTATTTCTATTTTTTTCGTTACTCCGTTTTCTTCTTTCTCCGTATCCCTGTATTCTTATTTCATCCTTCTTCCTATTTTCTCCTGTAAATCTTCTTCATTAGTTCCTGTCTCTTTTCTTCTCTTTTTCTTTTTACCTTCGTTTTTTCATTCTTTCATCTTTCCCCCTCTTCGTTTCTTCTTGTCTTTGTTCCTTTCTTCCTTTATATTTTTTTCACTCCTTCCCCTAAATCTTACAAATTAACTCCTCCCCGTTCTGCATTCTTTTTTCAAAATCATTTTGCCGTCCATTTATTATTCCTTCCTTTCTCTGTTTCTTTTTTTTCTTCACTCTACTCTTTCTTTTTCTTCAACTTAAACATTGATTCATGACCCTTTTTTGTCTGTTAATTCATGCTTCAAATTTTCCCATCTTTTTTTCTCCTTCCTATCTTTTTTCTTTTCCTCTCCTCTAACTTTTCTTCATCAGTCCCTGTTACTCTCGTAAACTTTTTCTTTTCTTTTTGCATCTTATTTTGACGCTCATTCTTCATTTCTTCTGTTTTCCTTTAATACTTTTCTTAATTTCTTCGTTTTACTCTTCTCTATCAATTCCGATCTCTTTTTCTTATTTATAATATACTCTTTGCTTCTAATTTTTCCATCCTCCTTTATAATCTACCCCTATCTCCGTTTTTGGTTCTTCTCTTTTCTATTTATTTATTTCTGCAATTCTTTCCTCTTTCTCTTCTCAATCAATTATTCGCCATTTTCAATTCATTTCTTGATAATTCTTCCGTGATCTCTTTATTTTTTCCTTTGTCCATCTTTTTTATTCGTTTCTCCCTTCTATCCATTTCTTTTCCTAACTATCCTTCATTAATTCCTGTCTCCTTCACTATCTGTTTATCTTAGCCTTAGATTATCCCACCTTTTATTCCTTATTCGTTTGACCTTCCTTTATTTCTCCCTTTCTCTGTTTCTCTATTCAATCCTTTTTCTGATTCCTCCATCTAACTTCTGCATAAATTCCTATCCATCTTTTTCTTCTTCTCCGTTCTGCCTTTCTTTTCTGAAAACTTTTTTCATTCTTCATTCCTTTCTCTTGTTATCCCTTTATTCGTTTCTTTTTCCTTTCTTTGCTTATATTTTCCTTTCTTCCTTCTTGCACCCTTTCTTCAACTTTTCGCAATCAATTACTTTCTCATTTTTATTCTTTTCCATTTTGAAGTAAAATATGGAAGAACTTTAAGCCGCGCCCAAGAGCTTCACAATTCTTGAAGCTGCATAGTACATGATACGTAAAACTGCACAGTAGGCATTTGTGCAGTTAAGTTTAGTGGAGCGTTTGTCTGTGCAGTAGAGTTTAATGGCGCTTAAAGCTGCACAATAGAGTTCTTGAGTATTTTATTTATGGTTATGTGATAGAGTTACAAAAACCTAACCTTACATTTCCTTTTTACCTAAACCTCACCTATTCTACCCTATGAAATCCACTTTTTATTTTCTCTACTTACTTCCCGCACCCTCACTTACCTTCCAAACTTCCACCCTCACACTCCAATCACACGTTTGAAACCAATTCCGTAAAACTCGTTAACCACCTGTCAGCCAACACACTCTACTACCACCACCAGCATGCAAGTCTACGTGATAGAGTTATATTGTGCGTAATGCTGCGCAGTAGAGTTATATACCACTTATGGGTGCGCGGTAAAGTTCTATAGTATTTTTGGCTGCGCAGTAAGTTTCATTGTGAACATTGCTGCGATATAAGTTATTTTGTACGTATGGCTGTGCAGTATAGTTTTGTAGGACTTATTGATGCACAGTTAAGTTTTGTAGAACTTATTGGCGCGCAGTAAAGTTTTTCAGAATGCGTGAGTGCCCAGCAGGGATGAGTGACACTTATGACTCACATTCGAGTTCTGTGATATTTATGACTATGCAGTAGAGTTTTATAGTACTTCACGCTGCGCAGTAGAGTTCTATGGTACGGATAGCTGCGCAGTGGAGTTTTGTGGGTTTTTTTAATGTGCAAGAGAGTTCAACGATACTGTTGGCTGCGCACTAGAGTTTGATGGTACTGCAGGCCACGAAGTAAAGTTCTATGGTACTTCTGGCTGCGCGGTTCAGTAGTCTGGCACTAATGGCTGTACAGTAGAAATAAACGATACTTTGAACTGCGCACCAAAGTGATTATAGCCTCTAATTAATTTTTTTTCTTTCAGGAAGCGGAAGAAGCTGCCTTGGCGAAGGAACACAAAATCGCAGCGCATGCTGCTGCGCGGGAAGCAGCAGCACAGGCTGCGGCTGAACGGATCGTCAAGTCGCCTTCGGACTTTTCCTGTCATAGCTACGAGCTCTTTGTTGGCCAGGAAAAGGGCAACGACGACAACAACAAGGAACGAATGAGTATAAGATCCGTAGAATCCGTCAGCGAACACAGGGTCAAAATAGTCAACAACAATCACACCACCACTACCACCACCAAAGTGCGAAAAGTCAGTGCCGTAAGTGCCGTAATATCCAAGCTTTGTTCTCATTTCTAGATATCTCTGCTGATTTTCCACTCTTACCTTCTTTACTCTTTTATACTCGAAAATTCGAAGGTTATTTCAACTCGTCCGAAATTGCTCTAAGTTATCTGAAGTGATCCGAACTGGTTCATATCAATCCGGAATAGTCTGAAGCTCCTTATATTCCCTCAAATTGGTTAAAAATATTTGAAATCGTTCTGGAAGACATCTCAGATGGGGGCGGCTGATCTCACAGATGGTCAGTTCGAGGATTGTCCTCTGGTCCTGCTTAGGGGCGCAGTTTTCATTAGTTCACATAAGTGTGATGTGCTCACTTACTTCATTGCTCTCTGTCTATCGCTACATCTCCAGCAGTTCATGCTCCAATCGGGACCCTTGCACTTCGCTGCATGGTGTCTATAATAACTTACCCTAAAGGCCATCTTTGACAAACTGGCCCTAATATTTCCCGTTATCTTTCGCCGAGGTGACTTATGATCACTTTTTTGACGTAACTGGAATCCACGGCCGCTCTTTTCAAAACCGCCTCAGGATGAGCTTATCTCTAGATCCCCGTGTTTGCTGAAAAAATATCCGGATTGGATCCTCTCCCCCTTGACGGGTACGAAAGTCTTCGCAGCATCTTTTTACGCTTGAGTCCCGAGTTTCGTCCCCACATTTGCAACTACTTTTTTGTGGCAATCTGCTCTGCCCCACGGATCTTCTTCCCAAGATAGAAACTGAGCTCTTTGCTTTCTCGATCTTTGAATGCTCTGGGCAAACATCTTCAATTCCTTAAGATTGATCTACTCGAAGGCCGGCATCATTATACGGATGTGGGTGTGCTGTTAGCTACGCAGGCACAGCTGTGCTCTCCCATTGCTCCCTCTGGTACCTCTCCCTCGCAGCAACTGAAACTTTATTGTTCAATAATCAATTATCATAGAAAGAGATATTTTCAACATACCCGTGGTTACCTCTCAAATAATTGACAAGTAGTTACTGGAAATAAATGAAAAATTTGTTTATACTTGCAGGCGAGCCTTAGTCTGCCTGGCTCACCCTTCAACATCCGAAGAGGAAGTCGAGGTAGTCATCAGTTTACAATTCGTAATGGACGTCGTTTCGTTGGACCAGCGGGTGGTGACCGGAAGCCTCTGGTCCTTTCGACCTACCTGGACGCTCAGGAGCATCTACCCTATGCTGATGACTCCAATGCCGTGACCCCCATGTCCGAAGAAAATGGCACTATAGTCGTTCCAACTTATTATGCAAATTTGGGCTCACGTCATTCCTCTTACACCTCACACGCGTCCAGACTGTCCTACACATCGCACGGTGATCTCCTTGGTGGAATTGGAAATATCGGTAAACCAATGACGAAGGAGAGCAAACTTAGGAGCAGATCTGCTAGACAAGCCTCCATCAATAGCCACACAACTGAAAACATTCACAAACGTCATTATCATAGTACAGTAAGTATTTCGTTCATATGTATAACTCTTTTATCATAAGTGGTACAAGTACCCACAAAAAGTGAACTAAGAGGTTCCAATCACAGAAAGTTTTGAACTAAAAGACATTTGAGCTGAGGGGATTTCAAATTGTAGCAGTTTTACACTGAGGGCAATTCAGGTCCTAAAAGATTTCGAACAAACGGATGCCAAAATGAAGCAGTTCCAAACTAATGGGAATTTGAAATCAGGAAATTTCAAACTGAAGGATTTCAAACCGAGGCAGTTTAAACTGAGGAAGATTCAAACTAGGAGAGTTTCAAACTTAGAAATTTCAATCTAGAGGAGTTTCAAACTAAGGAAATTTGAAACGGAAGGAGTTTGAAACGGAAGGAGTTTCAAACTACGGGAGTTCCAAACCTAGAGGAGATCAAAAGTGACTGTTTTAAACTAAGGAAGATTCGAACTGAGGGGGTTCCACACTAAGGGAGTTCCACACTAAGGGAGTTCAACACCAAGGGACATTCAAACTAAGGAATTCAAAATTGAATGAGATTTGAACTAGAAAAGTTTTAAACCGGGGAGTTTCAAACTGAAGGATTTCTTTCGAAGGCAGTCAAACTGAACGAGTTTCATTTAAAAAAAGATTCTAACTAAGAGACCTCCAAACTGACAGAGTTCCAAACTTTAGGATTTCATACTAAGGCAGTTTTACACTAAGGGGAATTTAAATTTAGGGGTTTTAAACTGAACTAGTTTGAAAGTAATGAATTTCAATTAAACGCAGTTTAGAAAGGTAGCTTCAAACTGAGGGAGATTGAGATTGAGAGAAACTCGAAGTAAAGGAGTTTCAAACTTATTCGTTTCTTAATAGTAGTTCATAACCGGAACAGTTCCAAATCAAGGATATTTCAAACTAAGATATTTCAAACTGAGGCAGTTTCAAACAAAGGGCGGTTCACACTAAGGGAGTTCCTAACTTAGGGATTGCCAATCAAGGAAGTTCCAAAGTAGCATGTTTCAAAGTAATTCAATTCCATACTAGGAGAGATTCAAACCAGAGGTATTTGAAACTTAGAGATTTCCAACTGAAGGGGTTTAAATTAAAGAATTATTAAAACTAAGACACCTTTCAACTGAAGTAGTTGCAAACCAAAGAATTTTATACTGTAACAATTTAGGCTGCGGCAGATTCAAAGAAGGGGAGTGGAAGAGTTTTACACAAATATATTTGGAATTGAAGCAATTTGGAAATTAGGAACGTTTGAACTAAGGAATTTCCAACCGAAGCAGTTTCAAACTCAGAGAGTTTCAAATTGAGGGAGTCTCGAACAGAGTGATTTTGAACTGAAAAAATTCAAAGAAGGCAGTTTCAAAGCAACGGAGATTCAAACCAAGAAAGTTCTCAACTTAGGGATTTCCAACGAAGAGAGTTCTCAACTTTGGATTTTCCAACTAAGAGAGTTTCAAACTAACAGATTTCCAACTGAGAGAGTTT
>WSXT02000006.1:4634921-4644979 GCA_011762715.2 Neuroterus valhalla
AGGGAGTTTCGACGCCACAGAGCGCCAGAGTGGGGGAAGGTCTTAAGTGGGAGCTGGCGTCGAAAAGACGACTGCCCTCTCATAGATTCCGAGAGTTACGAGAGAGTGGGGGCCCCTGCCGTCCTCTAATAGCCGGCGAAGCTGTTTCCCGTGTTGCTCTAATAATCGGCGTTCGAGAGTATCTGCGCCGGTGGTTGCTTGACCGGAAAACGTCGTGGAGAGACCACTCCTAGCCTTGTTCCATTACGTGAGAATGGGTGCGATTGTTTCACACCATCGCAGCTCTGAAGTGGGAGTCTGACATAATTCGTGTGTGGCTCGAAAATTGACTAGAATCAGATGATGTGCTCGCGGTGTGTGAATAAGGCTACTTGCTTCGGAGTGACGGAGAATAGCTTGTTCAATGTGCTGGAACGGGAGAGGACAAAGTTGAGGTCCAACGTTGATTAACCAGATGCGTCGAATAGTAGAAAATCCATTATAAAGCTGACTTCAAAAGTTGGTTTGTAAGCCATTATGGCTACCGACGTTTTGTCCTAGATTCACTTTTTTGGACTCATCAGTGTAGCTGATCACATGTAAATCCCGCTTCAGACGCCTAGAAAGAGATCGCTTCTTCGTTCACCCTTTCAAATAGTATCCACGCTAAAGGTCTTTTGACTTCTGTGAATTTTGAGAAGGCTGCTTTGCGATGTTAGTGCTAGAGATTCAGTATATCGGTGCAAGTTGGCGACCGTAGTATTGAAACTAAAATTCCTACAACGCACCTTCAGTTAATTAAAGGCCAACCGAAGGATGGCAGTCATGCAGATTCGGAATTACAGAATCAATCATATTCAAATTAATCGCTTCAACAGATGAGTCAAAGGGAAGTAATATTGTTCGCTGACGATAATATTATAGAAAAGAATATAATCGGCGGGTGTTAGTCGGTAAATGTCGATAAAATTCAACTCCGGCGGCTCGTGTCCGTGCTGGATTGCATTTCTTAGTCGAGATGCGAACCGCGCAAACCTAGCGATCTATAATCTTTAATGACATTCAAAAACCTTGCATTTTTTATTCTTTAATTTGTGGATTCAACCAGCAACTGTAATTCTTGATTGAAAAAGGCACAAGCTTCAGCTTTCTCTTAAGAAAATAAAGATTGAAAAAGAACGCTGATGCTAAAATGTGAAATACTGTGGTGTGCTTTCTCATTGTGCAGAGAGTACACTTGCGTCCGAAGTACTTGGTGTCTGCACTGATACTGGAGTTTTTGTCGTACTTGCTATTGTCCATTAATATTATAAATTTATCCTTTTTTAAAATGTTATTTGTAATATTATTGTTGTGCTACGAGTAAGGTATGCTTTGTTTGTCATGTCAATTATTCCTGGAGTGTTTTGTTTTCTCGCGACGTTAATTATTGACTGCAGACGTATGGTGTGTTTTCTGTTCACTGTTTGTCGGGCAGCTGCTTCACCGCGATGCTTGACTCGTTCTTTCGTTGACTTTGTATTCATTTATGATTTTCCAATTGGTTGCTGATTATTGGCATTCCGAATTCGAAAGAGCCTCAATAAAAATGGACATTCGAGTATAATGTCTTTTTTATAAACTACTGTCATGTGCTCCTCTATACGATACGTGTGGGCCGTTCAAAAAATATGTAACGACCAGACAGCGTTACGAATTTTTTCAACGTCCGCTATAGTACAATCAAGTTTCCTGTTTAACACTTTACTGTACTAAACTGCAATTTAATATACCTTTTTCATTGTAGCAAACTGTTGTGTATAACGGTTTACTTTGATGTGTCGTGTGAACTGTACTCTGATATATCGTACTGAACTGTACTGTTCTATAATGTAAAATATTTTACTGTGTTAGTGTAATGTTATGTATCGTACAATACTATACTATTATGCATCGTTCTAAACTATACTATGATACATGGTATAGTAGGGTACAGTACTGTACTATGATATATCTCTCTGCACTGCACAATGTTATATCGTATTATACTATGATATCATGTGTCGTACTATACGTTACTATAATGTATTCTACTCTACTGTGGTAGGATATATTGTATTCTGTTTTACAACCATATACCGTACCACTGTAATATACGGTGCTCTAAAGTACAATGATGTATAGTAATATACTGTTGTGTTATACCTCACTATACTGCACTATGATATAGAGTATCATACTGTACTATTAAACATTGCACCAAACTGTAATATCGTACTATATTCTGTTATGATATCGTACAATACTGTCCTATAATATAGTACTATACTGCACTATCATATATTTTACTACACGGTACATGCATACATTCCATGCTATACTTTACTACGATATATCGCACAGTACTGTGCTATCTTACCATACTGAAATATGATATATCTTAACATACATTATAATCTACTATGATCTATAGTGATATACTGTATTTTGATATATCTTACTATGCTGCATTGTGATACATCGTCTATTTTGTACTATGACACCTCGTACCACAGTGTGCTATATTATGTATAACACTATACTGGACAATGATATATCTTCCTATGTTGCATTATAATACATCGCTCTATACTTTACTATAACATAGTACTATACTGTACCATAGTATATCGTAATGTACTATGTACTATAAAGGATCATACTCTACTGTTATATGATATATCGTACTATACTATACTATGATATATCATACAGTCCTATGCTGTGTTTAGCTATACTGCACTATGATATATCGAATTATAATGAACGATGATACATTGTACTATACTGTAATATATCGCACTGTACTGTACTATAAACTGAACTCAAATTACTCCCATTTGAGAAGAAAAATAAAAAAAGGACTGGAGAACATGTTGAAAAACGAAAGCCTGAGCGAAACTGCGAAATTTTTTAGGGAGAAGGACCCCGGAATAGTCACGCATCGCGAAGCACAGTAACAAAAAATTACTCTGTTTCAGGAGGAAGCGGATTTGTTTTTGAGATAATTAATGCTCCCTTACTGTAATTTCTACTTATGGATACATATCTTGTCTTGTGGTTTCCTGCTGTTGTTGTATCTACTATATTGTCTACTCTACTATACTATACTTCCTGTACTGTGTTTATTATTCGTCTAGACTCTGCTGAACGGAAAGTTGGATCCGAAACAACTTAAAGCTCTATACCAACTGCCACCTTTGACTGATAGACCTACAACTTCTTGTAATTTCTTAACTAACACAATTCGACTGAAAACTCGGATATGACTGAAAGCTCTAATATGATCTGAAGCTCTAATATGACGGGAAGCTTCAAGATGACAAAAAACTGAAATGACAAAAACATTCGAAAAAACTAGAGGTTCTGCTCAGAGCTTGAGTCAAGCTTCCCGAATTGCTAGCTGCTCTTGTTATTTGATGACAAACGAATTTTGAACCACTTAGCTTTTTTTCTTGCTATGACTTGCTCTCGTTTCTCGCTCGCAGGTGTCTCTCATTAACTTCGTAGCATCGCTCTGTGGCGCGGGCGGAATCCAAGCCTTCAAAACTATGCGGACCCTAAGGGCCCTAAGGCCACTCAGGGCGATGTCTAGAATGCAGGGGATGCGGGTATGTAGCCCACCGTCTCAGCTGACCTTATCGCATCACATTCCACGTTTACCTTGTTACATATACAACTCGTCAAGTTGACTCGACACCTGACCATTTTAAACAGTTTCCCAATTTGACAGTATTATTTAATTCATTTTTTTATATCTTGCTTCTCATGTCATCTTTCTCGCTGTAGTGATAAATATTCGCAATAGAGTTATTATCGGACACTGCATTTTCAGGCGCCTCTAGAACGTGTTTTCAGTATATGATATCGGCTGCTGTTATATTGCCGACTAGTGATACATTACTGACAGTCGGTACAATGCCAACAGTCGGTACATTACCGATATTCGGTAACAGGGATGAATAATTTGAATTATCCTGTCCATTCACTTAGCAGAATGCTTCTCAAGCCTTAGTACATTCTTATGAGGAAAAGTTTCTTTACGATTTGCGTGCATAGTACCAGTAAATTTGTTTTGAAATATGGTATAAATGATGTTTAATTAATCGTGAAAGCGCAATAGGCGTATCGTATATGTGTTACCTTAGAATTTATTGCAAATTAAGAATTCATCTGGAGGTAACAAAATGTGAGACTGAATATACGTCATTCCTAACTTCAAATTCAACTAAAAGATCCACTTTTAACCTGAAATATTTGACGTCCCGAGCACATATTCATGGTACTGCGTAACCATTTCACTAAGAAACTCTGCCCCACGAAAATGTAGAGTTTTGATAGGCCTGTGTTTCAGTGTATATTACCGACGTTCGTTATTCTACCGATTGTTGTTACATTAGCGATAGTCGGTACATCACCGATAGTCGGTACACTATCGACGATTGGTACCTTACCATTTGTTGATAAATTACTAACGTTTGATACATTACCCGCATTTGGTATCGGGAATCTGTATTTTGAACTAGCCTTCATACCATATCTGCTGGACGTTTCAGTTCCTACAGGGCCAACTCGATTTTTATAATATATGAGATAAAAAATTTCAAGAAAACCATATGAAAAATCATACATTACACTTATCTTTTTGACCATCACAAACATTATCGCATCCAAGAAAATTCAATCTTAAGCATTCAGATAGCCTCTAGCCTTTTTTTAACAATTTCTGCACGTGATTTGCATATGCTCATTGATGCACAGCTTTGAGCAAGTAGATGAAATTAGTCTGCAAATCAAACCAATACCATACACTAAGCAGGTTACTGAAAATAATTGAAAGGTCGATAAAGTAAATCTACAGGGAAAAATTTGATTTCTTCACTGCTAATAACGGTCAATTAGATTCGGTTTCTGTACAACCTAAAATAAGTTCCAAAATATTCTTTTAGCAGGCAACCTTAGCGAGAAAGATGTGAATTATTCTCATCTAGGATTGTTCCACTAAAACTAAATTTCTGTCCGAAATTGGCGATACGACTGGCGCGAGAACTATAAAAAATCACTCATGATTTTAAACTACAAGAAGTTGATCAAAAAGAGAATCATTGAACGTCCAAGCGTGCCTGCGTCATGTTCCAGTCGGTGATCATCGCTGTCATCCGACCTCGCTGCTCAAGCCGAACCGAAACTCGACGCAGACACGCTGAGCCATTTTAAGTCATTTCTCGGGAACCCGTGAAGATTTTCTAAGCTTTATTAGGTCAAATTGAAGATAAGGATCCAAAAATCGTGCAGCGTAGATTTGAAATGTTACCTGCATTTCTTCTAGGCCATGCCACAATTTGAAGTTCATTAAAAAATTCAAGGAATTATTTATTTTTGAAAATTTTCATAAAGGCCCAACAGACTCGGAATCCCTAAATTTTTCAACTCATTCGTGAAGAGACTCCTCTTTTTTGACCAAACTATCGTACTTCAAAGTAAGGAGGGATTTCTTATAATGCTTTCGCCAGTCGTATCGACAATATGTGACGGTAGTAAAGTGGTGGATTGAGAATCAGTAATAATTATGAAAAAAAAAAGAATAATTGATAGTGAAATAAGGATTTATTTAGGTACTGAAATCATTCTTACGAATAATATCCGCTTTCAAGGTCGCTGAGACATTGGGTGTATAATTTTGTCATGCCCATACCCTGACACTTCAAACCTAACTGTACCTTCATAAGTTCTTTCAATTACATTTTGCATGATACCGTGTCCGATACTCGTGGCACTTAGACACGACACAACATGTATCTTTACATTCTCTATTTTTTTTTCTCCTCTTTCGTATTTTATTGGTTTCCATCGGATGAATCCTTCGTGCTTTCGATGTGCTGTAGTGCTGCCATCAGTGTATGCGCTTGTTATGTAGAACGCTTACTGCTAGGAATCCTATTTATTGTCCGTATAGCTTTTTGGTTTCCTCAATTACTCCTTTGTGTCCAGAAAAAATTGTGCCTTATCAATTTTTTTTCAATACATCAGTGATTAGAAAAGTCATCTAGTGCAACATTCAGAAAACAAGGACACAAGTTTTTGAGTTTTCCTAAATGCAAATCCACTTGGTATCCAACCACAAAATCACGTAGAATGATGTGGCATGAAAATAGTTGATGCTGCCTTCACCCAAAATTTGCATCAGAAAAAAGTCGTAAGGGAGAAAAAATTCACCTAAAAAGAAACAATTACTCACGGATCAAACATCTGTTTTTGAAATGTTCGAAATTTGTGGGCGTTCTCTGGAGACGCGTCATTCAGAAGCGTAATCTAGTACAATACCGACCAATGATACGTTACCGACTGTCAGTACATTACCGACAGTCAGTACATTATTGATATTGGGTAAGTGTAATAGAGGATTTTAAATGAGGCGGGAGGGAACTTCGTGGTGGCAGAATGAAGTGTCTCTCAACGAAATGGCATTGTTTTATTTCCAGGTAAAAACTTGATGCATTGCGGTAATCGTGGAAAATTTATGATTGATATTTACGAGTTATAGAAAGTCTCTACTGGCGTTCTACAATAAGGCAAGAAAGGTGTCTTTGGAGACATCAGTCTATCGATCATAATTTCAATGTGATTTCAGTCTCTTTTCCTTGAATTGAGTCCGCCAACATTATTCATACATCGAACGAGACCAATTTCCGGAAAAGACTCCTAGAACTCTTTCATATGATAAATGAAGTATAATGAAATAAGGCTCAATTCGAATTTTCACGAGCTAACGTCCATATTGCAGTAGGAGTATAAGGAAACTTGGTCAATTGAAAGTGCCCTACAATGGTGTATTGCACGTAATTTTTCACAAGAGACATCTAACACGTGAATTTTAGGTTTTTAGGTTGACATCTCTTGATACTTTGTGTGATACCCTCAGCCAGCTTGACTCATCGTGATGTTCATACCGGCTTCCTTTTGAAAGTTCCTTCTCGGAACGTTGCGCATCTTGCAGTGCCGGGAAGATCGACGAACTGGACATTATCTACTTCAGAGGCGGAGAGGTAGCACTGTGGTTTGCTGTTGCAGTCCAAGGCCCTATGGCTCTGTGTGCCGCATCTCCAACAGATAGTCTTTCCAACAGGACTGGTGTAGCCTGCTGTCGTGTGGCCTTAGCCTTGGCAGCGATAGAACCTGGTAGCTTGTACTTTCTTCCTCACACGGCAGGATACCTACTCAACTTTTAGGTGTCCTGTCCACAGTAGACTCGCAGGAAACTCCTCGTTCATTTCGACGAAGGCCTTTAGATTTTCTCTAGAGTCTCTCTCCGTAAGATTCACCTCATATTTTGCGGTCCTGTATACACCAAAGTGGATCCTCATGGCCTCTTCCACCTTTTCTTTGAACGTCGAAGTTTCCAGGTCGCGAATCTCGACCGCAACCCCGTGAACGAGCTTTCGCACGTTCCCCTTGTCGTCGATCACTTCCTTGATTGCAGAGGACAATTCCACCCTGCCCTCTATCTCGCTTCAAACATCAATCAGGATCTTGTATTCCTGCGTCAGTCGCTTCCCCTTGATTTAAAACCCAGATTTTCTGGCTGTACCGCACTTCTAATACCTCTCAGAACGCTAGCGCAGCTGAAACCTTTGGCAGGTCTAATGATTCCTGCTTTGGTTTGTGCTTGCTTTGATGACAACTTCTTCGTTGGCCTTCCAACTGGTTTTTCTTCTTTCAGAGAAGTCGAAGCTACAGGCGTGAGCCATTGCGCTCAAGTTCTTCTTCTTTGGCGCAGGTTTCCTTGCGCTCATCTCCAGGGGACTGACGGCAGGCCCTCTATACTTTGATAGGGAATATGAAGAATTATGATTATTATTTTCAGCGTAGTGTAATGCGCGGCCAACTGTTGACGCTAGGGGTCCACCCCCCTTGTACCAGACTCCGCTCACCCTCGAAATGCGCAGAACGTCATCGCCGTCGTCAGTCAGAGCAGACATTTTGATTTCTGGTTTGTTAACCTTTGTTGGATTACCTAACCTACAAAAAAACCGCGACTTAGGGTATCGTGCGGTTCACGTTATTTGTTTAAAAACAATTAACCGGTTTTTTCCGTGCATTGACGTCGATGTGACAGTTCCTTATATATTATCATTCATGCTTTCGAATCCTGATTTGTTTTTTACTGTGTTTGTATTGTAAATAAGTGACAAATTAAACAATTATCCACTTTTTTAGTTGGTATATTTAATTTTGAAATTGGTCACATATATACAATACATATACAGTACATATACACAACACATATAACGTTGCCTCAATGTGCGGCTGACTGCTGGCGCTGCTGTCAGTCTATCTATCTTCATAATTTTACCATTGAGTGGAGAGGGCCTGACTGCCGGTAGGATCTCTCAGCCTCTTCCCTTGGGTGGAGGCCGGACTTTTCTCGACATCGAAGTCTGCTTCCCCATGGTGAAATAGAGACACGGTGTGTTCTTACGCACGACCAATGAATAAAAAACTTCCAAAACGCCGTCATGTTGGATAATCAACCAATCAGAAAGTGTTGCGGGAATTTAAGCCTAGACTGCTATGTAGTATAATTTCGCGTTAATTCATCTGATTTGTTGATTCTTCAATATGGCGGCGTTTTGGAAGTGCGCAGAACAGGATGAGAATTGTTCCACGGAGGAAACACACCATGTCTGAATTACACCATGTGTTTCCGTACAATTTTCAGTTGTGACTTTTTGGCAGAGATGTGACTCCTGGACCTTCCCAGCCATATTCGCTTCGAGGATATTCCTGCCAAATTTTCTAGCAAGACGAGTTTGGAAATCCGAAAAACCAAAAATGTTCATCTCGCACTCTTATTCAGATCTTGTATCAAGTCGAACGCTCTGTCTAAGCCGCTTGTGATTGGCAAGTGCATATGCCCCTTTGTCCCGAAAAATTCCTCCGTTCTCCCTAATATGTTCTTCAGCTCCTTGACGTACGTTGTCGTCTTCTCCATCCAATTCTTCACTTCCTGCTTCATGCATCCAGCATCAGTCTCGGCACGAAGTCCAACTCCTTAGCCATATCCGATTCTCCGCCAAAAAACTCCTCACGATAGCTTTTATCTAAAAAACCGGTCTCCATTTTAAATCCCACGAGGCGTTGGGGAAATATGAGGTTCACGCCCGCAGAGCCCCGCATACAAAGGTAACGTCTGCATAATCTAGGAGGCGACGTGGTATTGTATAGACAGCGTTTAAAACACTCCTCCCTAGGTAGCGCCCGGTAGCCTGGTCAAAGGCAAGCTGGAATGCTCCAAATATTGGCGACAAGTATATAATAATATTACCTTGTCGTTAAAATCTATTCTTTCTTCTTGAGAATTTTCATGTCACGAGAGTAAGGTTATATGAATGCTCTTCATACTTACAGTTTCTAGAGAAGATTTGTATTTACTATTATTGTACTTACGTTTGCTGGTTCGTTGGAAGCCGAAAAAACGAGCATAGTTCAATTGTAATTGTACTATCGATGCAACCATCGACACAACAATAATGTATATAAAGTATTCCAAACGTTTCTGTGTCAGTAGAGGCACACATTCATTAGCATCTTGAGGAGTAGGTTTTCCGTTGACTTACCCGGGCTTGTTCCCAAAATCGACAGAGTGCGCTAGTGTTTGGTGTACGCTACAGAGGGTCCAGGGACAGTGTGGCAGACAAGTGTACCACGCGCTGATTGACTCCGTCATTGCTAGTTCTCCTGTGCGATACTATATTTATATATACATATAAAGTATTAAATATAGATATACTACCTGGTTCTGCCACACTATCCCTGGACCCTCTGCAGTGAACGCTGAGGACCATCTAGGGAAGGACGCGCTCATCAGGTTCGTTGGTGCAAGAGAGTGCACCATAATAGGGATCCCGGAATCGAGTCCGGTTCTTCGGAGGATTCGACTCCTTGGGTTCGAGAATCGATTCTCTAAAGTCAACTCCACCTACCCGGAATCGACTCCGGAATCGATTCTCGACATCGGGTTTCGACTCCGAAAATCGAATCTTGAAGCCCGGAATCGATTT
>WSXT02000006.1:4645079-4657769 GCA_011762715.2 Neuroterus valhalla
AGTCGAAGATTCGATTCCCAGTTTCTTGGAACCGAAGAATCGAGAATCGACTCCTTCTTTCGGTTCCGGAACCCTATACCATAAGTGCGAGAGAGGCCATAGTTGGAGCGTCCGGTCTAACTACAGCCGCTTTGGTGGGTAGTGGAAGAACATCAGCACGTGCTTCCCTGAAGGAAAGTGATCCCAACTTTGGCATGTAGACAGTAATCCCAATTTGGCCATGTAAGACTATTGCGCTTGCCTGGCGCAGTGGTCCTCATTGGCCGGCGTTGGCCGCCGTTTGGCGCGTAACTGGAAGCGGGCAAAGTTAACTGTTATTAAATATAAAATAGATGATTTTTATAATTCGCATCTTAATGTCAGAAATGACCTACTTCGTAATTAAGGTTAGAAATAAAATAATAATGCGTATATTTTGTAAATAATAGAAAGATTCACCTTCATATTCCACAAAAATGATCTATTATTTACAAAATATACGCATTATTATTTCAATTCTAAACTCAATTACACATAAAGTCATTTCTAACCTTCATGTGCGAATTATAATAATCATCTATTTTGTTTTTAATAATAGTTCATTTTGCCTGCTTCGAATTACGCATCAAATGGAGAACAACGTCGGTCAATGAGAACCGCTTCGCCGGGCAAGCGCAATAGTCTTACATGCCCAAGTTGGGATCACTGCATGCAGACGTACTGCGCTTGCGCTAGGAGGCGTGAGAGGAACACGTCACGACGAGCCGTTACCATGGCAATAAGAAGTCGCTCCGTGTTTCTCTCATGCATCCTAGCGCAAGCGCAGAACTCTCTCGTCTCTAGTGGCCAGATTTCCAACGGCCATATTCTATTGACCACGTCCTATTCTGCTACCTTGGAGTTTCCCTTAGGCTTTTCTATTTACGATCTTTGTGTTCTTGCCCATAAACGCGCTTTTGATGGGCTCGTCTGACAAATACGTTCACGAACTTCGTACATTTTTTTAGCACTGCTTCAACGCACGATGTAGCGAAATGTGAATTTGGGGTTCAAGAAGTATCAGAACCTGCATTTCTTCGCTGTTTCTCTACATGATGAATAATTGAATTTCTAAGAATCTTGTAGAGCGGATGTTTTGAAATAAATATGTTTTATTTGTTATTTAGCTTGCGCAATGCCAAAAATAATGATTTTTTATTTTTGGGCAACCCACTCTGCATCACTTATGAATAAATCACATTTTTAGAAATGCCTTGTTACAACTGAGCACTATCTGATTACATATTCTATTGGAGGATAGGATTTTGACGGGTTATATCAGAATCCAGTAACATGTCTAATTTTCATAAACAATTCTGACAGAAAAGTCAATCAAAAAGGTGCTTTTATTTGCAGAACTGGTTCCTCCAGCAGAATTGTTTATTTTGCTCTCAAGAAATTGGGAGAATAATTTTTCACAAAATAATACCTCCAGTACGATACCACAAATGAAAAAAAAAAATTTTTTTTTTCTTGTCATTTTGCCACTCAAATAAAATACAGAGATTATTTTTTTGAAGAGCGATTCAGCAATACTCTTTGGAATTCAATTTTCGTTATTAAAAGAAAAAATTGGCCAAAAATGTGGGTTTTGAAACTTCTTGAACACTAAATTCCAATTTTACTGCACTATGCAACGCCCTTCAGTCCACGATATACTCACCCGATTCCTATCTTACCGACATTTTTCTGCAACATTCTACGATCACTTCAATTGGAGTTTCCAGTCGGAAACCTGAGAAATTATGTAAATGGCACAACGTTTGTATGGTCCTAAATTTTATAAAATTCTCTAAATTTGAGAATTTCCCATGATTCCAGGAATTTAGAATTTTAAAAACGTTTATTACTGCCTTTTAGCTAGTTTCTGAAAATTTCAACTTGATGTTCCAATTCTCACTGGCGTAAATTGCTTCGAAAAAAATGTCGGTTTAGCAGGAATCAGATAACTTTACCATGGCCTTTAGACTTGAGAGTAACTTTTTCAATATTTCTTCTTCCTTTCTTCTTGGACATGGTCGCCAAGAACAAATAGTAAAAAATCAAGATATTGCAAGAAGCGATATTTTTTTTGGTTTCTGGACTCAAAGATTAATATTGATTTTCTTTTTATCCAGGTAGTCGTCAATGCTTTAGTTCAGGCTATTCCATCTATCTTCAACGTATTGCTGGTCTGTCTTATATTCTGGCTGATCTTCGCAATAATGGGTGTTCAACTCTTCGCTGGAAAATATTTCAAAGTAAGATGATTGAAAAAAAATAGGACCCCTAGGCTGCTAAACTTCTCTGTTTCCTTTTCGATCATAGAAAATCAATTAATTTCTTATTATTTATTAATAAATAATGAACAAAGAAATTATTGGAATCATTAAATTCAATAGCGATTGTTCTCGTCATTTCAATACCTCAATTCCTTTTTTTTGCAGGAAATATTGATAAAATTAGGAATAAGGAGAATGATTTCTACCAACAGAAAAATAAATTTGCATCCAACAGATAGGAACTACTTTTCGACAAAATAGTCCAATTTTCACTGAATGAAATTAATTTTCGACTGAAATGTTTAATCTTGGGAGCAGCAAAAGTTGATTTTCAAAAAGTTTGTGCAATGTTCAACCAAGTAGTTGAATCCGCTACCAAAAAAATTAATTCACAACCAAAAATCGAACAGTTGATATTTCAACAAACTTACATTCCAATTTTTATTCGAAAACTGTTTAATTTATTCAGAAAAGACGAATTTTTAGCAAAATAGTTAAATTATCATTCAAAGCAGATTGAAAATTCAAACGTTTTGTAAAAAAATAAACTGATTTATTTGAAACTATTTTTTGTTGTTTGTTTTTCGGAGGGGTTTCGAGAATAAATATTTTCATAGAGAATTCAACAATTTGGCTAAAAGTTCAACTGTTATAGAAGGAAATCCAACTATTTAGTCGAAAATTAGCTTTCCCGTTGAAAATTCTTCTTTTTGGTTTGCAAATCAAATTATGTCAACCTAATAGAGAAATTTTTTTCTAAGGAAGTTGATCAACTTTTAATAAAACAGTTGCATTTTTGAACTAAAAGATTTAATTTCTGAAAATTGTGAAATTTCCAGGTCAAATGGATAAATTTACAGTTAGAGAGTTTCAATTTTAACAAAAAATTATTAAAATTCTATGCCAAATAAGATGAACTTTCAACGAAATACTCGATATAATAAATAAAATACTAATAATAATAAATTAAAAATCTGTCCTGTTGAGCATTCGCTTTTTTGGTGTAAAATCATTCTTCTTGGTTAGACTATAATTATTTTGGTGAAAATCTAAATATTTGGTTGAAAATACGTTTTTCCTCTTGAAAATCCATTGTCTTCGTTATAAATTTATTTTTATTGTTGACAATCTAACTACTTGTTTGGAAGTGGAACTGTTTTGTTGGAAATTCTTATGCTCACCTAAAGATTCACAATCTTAGTTGACGATTCTCTTCTTTATCTGTATTATTTTCCATGTGTCCCAAGATCATTTCGATTATTTACAGGAAGATAAAAAAGAAAGTTGTGAGAGTATCAATTTATACACTGTATTCGTGACGTTTTGACCAACTGTGCGCCCCTAGTTTGTTGCCTTGGGGGAAATATCTACCCATCTAAATCAATATTATTACGGAATTTGTATCCGAACCAATCAATTTCATTCCGAACTGATCCGAGGTCGAAACCATGATTCCAATCCGGCTGAATCTTAATTGATTCCAGGTCAAAACCAGAATCCAATCCAAATGAATCAAAACTAATCCGAGGTCAAAACCAGGTTCCTATCGGACTGAATCCGAACCAATCAAGGTCAGAACAACCCAGTGAACCAGAGGGATCCCTTCTTGGACCAATCACTGATCTTCGCTATTGACTTGAACTGATCCATAATGGTGCACTGCTAGAGGGACCCATTATGAATCAATTTGATAGGATCTCGAAAAATTTTAAGTAAAATGTGTTATTCTGCCTATAGAATCATCAAGAAAAAACCTTTTTCTCCTTTTACCTTCGATTACACATAAGAAAGATTATTACGCTTGATATTATTGCAAAAGAGAAAATTCGCGGAAAGAATGAAAATTGTAGGTTAGGTTTCAATTTTGTGTAACAAATGTTTTCATTTGGAAAAATGTCATTGTTTTAATTGAAAATCAAATCTGTTCCTTTTCGCACACGGGAAACATGACTTCTTACGATGCAAGAACTCTCCTCTCAGCTTCTTTTGGACCTCCCACATTGGGGAGTCTTGAGATGTTCCCTCCGCTTTCGATAGCCTTGTTGATCGCTTTTGTTACATGAGGACGGAAATTAGGTTTCCCATGCATTTCTACTCCGAGGTGAGTGAGTCGGTTACTCCACTTAATTTCCATTCCCTTCAGTTTCATTGCAGGGGTCCGGAAGGATCTTCTATCTGTGACCCACACTGCTTCTGTTTTGTGGGTTCCAGACAGCGCTTGGCTCTTCTCAGGCTCTTGTCAAGCATACGAATGAGGTATGCTGGGACACTTTTGCTCTCCAGGGCTACAATACAGTCCTCCCAAAGTACCGAGTTGAAAGCGTTGCATATATCTATAGAGACGAGAGCGTGAAAACCCTTTTTATTGAGTCCCCGGTCTTGTCCCTTGCCTTTTTTTGCCATGTCAACTACTGCCTAAACCGCGTAAACAGTTGAGTGTCCTTTTTGAAAATTGAACTGCTTCTGAGATAGGCTGTATTCTCCGGTTATGTGTTTGTCCAGACTTTGGAGGATAAAACCTTCCAGAAGTTTCCCCATTGAGTCCAGAAGACATATTAGCCTGTAGGTAAATGTCTTATTCAGAGGCTTCTCTCTTTCCCTAAAAAGAACTAGCTTCTGCTTGCTCTAGTCACTGAAGAACGCTCCCTCCTGGAGGCAAGCATTGAGCATTTCGAGCAGCATACCCGGATACACCTCGATTGTCTTTCGAAAGATTTCGTTAGGTATCCCGTCCAGGCCTGGGCTGTGTCCATCTTCAGTTTGGCTCCCGCCGCCTTTAGTTCTTCAAAGACAAAGAGGTCTTCCTCCCTTACCACAACGTCCTTCCATTCCTTTCTTTTCGATGCATCTTCCTGTCGGAAAAGTGCCCTTATTATTTACCTGACCCAATGCGGGTTGTTCAGGACTTGAGTTTTTTGTCTAGGTACCAATTTCTTGAGCCCCATGTGTCCTTCTCTACCTCCGCAATTAATTTCTTCCAGCAATGCAGCTCGCTTGCTTTCATCGCCTTCTTGAAAGCTTTCTTAGCCTTCTTCCATGCGATCTTGTGTGGCATGCTTCCCGTGGAGCGGGTACACTCCCTCCTCGCTTTCAGGCATTCTTGTCGTAGGCATTCAAGTTGGTCATTCCACCAGTACATGGAATTCTCGTTTTTTTTTCGAATCTGCATCGCGGTGCACACGCGTCACATGCTGCAATCACCTTCTTTCTGGTAGCTTCGACTAGGGTTTCCACTTTTTCGGGTTCTTTCACCCAATTAAGCTCGTCCATGAGTCTTGTTTCTTCCAGAAAACGCTTCAGCTTTCTTTCGTCCAGTTCCCTTGTATTCCAAGACAGGTGTTTGATTTTTTTTCTTTGGTGTTCTGTCGTCCTTTGGCTTGGTTGATCGAAAACTCTATGTACTGATGGTTGCGTAGAGTTACCTCGTCGAGAACGCTCTAGTCCTTCATTCTCTTGGCTACTCCGGCACTCGTGATTTTCAGGTCGATAACAGACCCATAGTCGCCTCTTGTTAAGCTGAACTCCTAACCCATATTCACAACCATCAAGTCACTCCTTGACAACATTTCCTCTACTATAGTACCTCTTTTGTCCAGCCTGGTTTCTCTCCATTGCAGTGATTTGCTATTAAAATCACCGGTTATGAGGATTCCGATTATCCTGGATTTCTGGCTCGAACTCGTTTTGTTGGTCGTTCGGTGAGAAGTAGCAGTTGTAGATCCGCATACCCTTCACCTCTACCCACGCATGTCCGCTGTCCGTTTCCAGAAACTGTCCGATCTGTAGCTTTGGATTAAGAATTTGAATCCCTGCCCTGCCAGTTGAATCTTGGTACCAGGTCGAGAGGCTGTTTGCTTCAACAGGTCTAGTGTTGCTTTGCTGTGAAACATGTTCACCTGGAGTATCCTAATGCTCATTAGGCCTTCCTCCTCTTCTTCAGCTTCAACCTGAAGGTGGGGCAGAAGCAACTGCCAGAAATGTGGTTTGTTTCCGCAATTCCCTTGTCCGTACGTGCACTTTGGGTCTTTGGTGCACTCTTTGTGGTTTGGTTGGCCGCATTTCCAGTAGGACTTCTTCGTAACGGGACAGCTGCAGTTTCTTACAGTGTGTCCTTTGCTAAGGCACTTAAAGCACCTGGGTACTTCGACTCTTCTCCGGATTCTACAGTTAATCCAACCGATCTTGATTTTGTCTTCCTGTTTTGAGGCTTTCGCATCGGTCTGGGGCAGCTGGATCACCGCTACCTTCGCTTTTCCGTATTTAGAGAATAGCTTGCACGGTATTTTCATTTCCACTTTACCCAATTTCGTCCTCACGGCCTCGATAGTCTCGTCCTCCGTTGTTGTTTCGTCAAGATCAATTATTTCTAATGTCTACCTGGTGATCAGCGACTGAACCTCGGCCTTACTTCTAATCACGAATTAATTAATTAAGGACGATTATTAGTTCAGTTGGAATTCAATCGGATTGAGCACACGGATCGTGAAGGATCAAGTGTTAGTTTCGGGTAAGTTTCAGATTCGTTCACATTAAACTTGATCCTTAAGCATGGTTAAGAAAGGAATAAGTAGTGGGTTTGAATGAGCCTCGGATTCAATCAGACTGAAAAAATGGATTGAAAAGGATTATTTAAAGGTTTCTTATTTATTCAGATTAAGGTCAATAATTGAGAAATATCAATAGTTAAGTTCAGAATCAATCGGATTGGACACACAGATCGAAAAGGATTCGATGTTGATTTTGGAGGAGTGTCGGATTCAATCGGATTGAAATTAATTTTTTTCATGGGTTGAAAAAGATTGTGAAGTTGTTTCAGGTGAGCCTCGAATTCATTGGGATTAAGAGGACGGATTGAATAAAAAGGATTAAAATGAGATTTCTTTTTCATTGAACCTCGGATCTATCTGGATTGGAATTAGAAGTGACTCATGGATTGGAAGGGTTTTATTAGGATTTAAACACTCCTTTTGGGTTGGTTCGGATTACTCCAGATTGGTTCGTGGGCAGATTCCAAAGTGATTCAGGACAGTTCGGATTGGTTCATATTAGATTCCTCTCCGAAACAATTTCTAGGATTTTAAGCCGCCCCAGTCTTAAAATAGAAGGAAAATCATCCAATTTTAATTTCTTAATTTCAGTGTGTCGATGCGAACAAGACAACCTTGAGTCACGAAATCATCCCAGACAGGAATGCTTGTATAGCTGAAAATTACACCTGGGAAAACTCGCCCATGAATTTTGATCACGTAGGCAAAGCCTACTTGTGCCTATTTCAAGTAGCCACCTTCAAAGGATGGATTCAAATCATGAACGACGCGATTGACTCAAGAGAGGTTTGTATACTTTTCCTTTATCTCGCGAAGGATATGAATAAACTAACTTCTACCAGGTGATATCCCACCGCTGCTACATTTTTCAACAAACTGCAGTAGCGTTGATTGAAACGTGGAGGCCCCCTGCAACATTTTTAACAAATCCCCTTCAAGAAAAAGAGCAGTTTGGAAGAAAAATTAGGAGTTATGAATTGCTTGTTAGTATAAACAAAATTTTTTCATGAAATTGTGAAATACCCTTCTCTGATTGATATACAGGTTGGTAAGCAACCCATTCGCGAGACAAACATCTACATGTACCTCTACTTTGTATTTTTCATCATCTTCGGATCGTTTTTTACGCTCAATTTGTTTATCGGAGTCATCATCGACAACTTTAACGAGCAGAAAAAGAAGGCCGGTGGTTCCCTCGAGATGTTCATGACAGAAGATCAGAAGAAGTACTACAACGCCATGAAGAAAATGGGTAGTAAAAAGCCCTTGAAGGCGATCCCGCGACCTAGGGTTAGTATATCCTTAAACAGAATTACTCAGTGGGCACCGGGAGGTCCTAAAAGCGCGTCGTTAGAACAAACCTCTATGTTTTTAGAATGGACTGATTTGAGACATCATTTGGCTCTTATCATTTCTTTAAAAGGGCATCGGAACGTCCTCAAGATGTCCGCTAAAAGACGTCTATAGGACGATCTTGGGACTCTAGTGCCCACTGGGTAGATCTTAACCCACCCGGAGTCTAAAATATAATATTTTCTTCTTCAGTGGAGACCGCAGGCAATAGTGTTTGAAATAGTAACGGATAAGAAGTTCGATATGATAATTATGTTGTTCATCGGATTCAACATGTTGACAATGACAATGGACCACTACCAACAATCTGCAACCTTCAGCAACGTGTTGGATTATCTGAATATGATATTCATTGTGATATTCACCAGCGAGTGTCTCATGAAGATCTTTGCCCTGCGCTACCATTACTTCAAGGAGCCGTGGAACCTCTTTGATTTTGTTGTTGTTATATTATCAATATTAGGTAATAAAACGTAATGATCACACCAGTTGTATGACTCGAATGAAAGAGATCGATTATTAACTTGAAAGGAAATCCTGTTAGCTTTCCGACATTATTCCTTCGCGCCTGTATTACACTTTCTTCATTATCCTCTTATTCTCATGCACGGTAGTTTGATCTAGAAGTAAAGCAAACAGGTGTGCATTTCATTCGAGTTGCAACAACTGGTCTATATTATTACGTTATGTAGCCTTACATTGATGTGACTTTCTAAAAGACCCACCACCCCTCCCGCTCTGTCAGAATTATTGTGACAAATTTTACTCTTTCGTGGTGGTTGAGCTCTCACAATTTGACAGTCAGAAACTCAAACACCATGAAATTGAAAACTTTAGGCATGTTCATGGCCAAGGTTTAAAATTCCGGTAAGATTATCGAGAAAGGTTTGTTTTCAACCCTTCAGATTAGTGATTTTCAGTCTAGCACCTTTTTAATAGTCGCATATATATACTTTGATTCTTAGTTTGATTCTTGGTACCCGTATTATTCATCCAAAATCTAGAAGTACTGATAGTTTAGTCTCCTCATTTTTCTACTTACTTCGTATCACATTGCTTATAACAGAATGCTAGATAGATTCATTAGGACTAAGATTCTGCAGACCAAGATTTATTATTCTGTAGATATATTTTGATCCTTTTTCTAATCTAGATACCGGAAAACAAACCCCAGAACAAAAAAAGTCTGACTCACCAAATTTCACATCTCACAGATGATTCGCATGTCTTTTAATGCATGTATTGAAAAATTAAAAACCAATCCCAATTGCATCTTGAAGGTAGCATGTTTACGATTAAAGCTGGAAAGATAGAAAGGTAATAATAAACAACTTCTTCCTTTCTCTTAGGGTTGGTACTCAGCGACATCATCGAAAAATATTTTGTATCGCCAACCTTGCTTCGAGTTGTAAGGGTAGCCAAAGTGGGTCGAGTTCTGCGTCTCGTAAAAGGAGCGAAGGGGATTCGTACCCTACTTTTCGCGTTGGCCATGTCGTTACCGGCCCTCTTCAACATTTGCTTACTGCTGTTCCTGGTAATGTTCATCTTTGCTATATTCGGAATGTCTTTCTTCATGCACGTCAAGGACAAGAGTGGCCTGGATGACGTTTACAATTTTAAGACATTCGGGCAGTCGATGATACTGCTCTTTCAGGTGAATTAGCTAACTTTCTTAATAGATCTACTACGCGAATTAATTGACTGCGCATATGTATCACTATAATAGAACACCCATGCGCACGCATCTTATATCATTTTTCAAAAAATATGCGCCGTACTTTTCCATCAAGGCAAGAAGTGGGATTAACATATATACAGCAATAATAAAATTTGATTTATTCCCTAGATGTCAACATCCGCTGGATGGGATGGCGTGCTGGACGGCATCATCAACGAGGAGGATTGTCAGGAGCCGAATAACGAGATTGGCTACCCGGGCAACTGTGGCTCTTCCACAATTGGCATCGCCTACCTGCTCTCGTACCTGGTAATCAGTTTCTTGATTGTCATCAACATGTACATTGCCGTCATCTTGGAGAACTACTCGCAGGCGACCGAGGATGTCCAAGAGGGTCTGACTGACGATGACTACGACATGTACTACGAGATCTGGCAGCAGTTCGACCCCGACGGCACCCAATATATAAGATACGACCAGCTCTCTGAATTCCTAGACGTACTCGAACCCCCACTGCAGATTCACAAACCCAACAAGTACAAGATTGTTTCGATGGATATCCCCATATGTAAGGGCGACCTTATGTTTTGCGTGGATATCCTCGATGCTCTCACAAAAGACTTCTTTGCGAGGAAGGGCAATCCTATCGAAGAAACAGGAGAGCTGGCTGAAGTTCAAACCAGGCCCGACGAAGTCGGTTATGAACCTGTATCTTCCACCTTGTGGCGACAGCGCGAGGAGTACTGCGCACGTCTCATCCAAACTGCCTGGAGGAAGCACAAGCTACAACGACTTGGCGGCCCTAGCGAGGAAAGCGATGATCCCGACATGGATCCCAGAGTCAGACAAACGGCAGTGCTCGTCGAGAGCGACGGCTTCGTCACCAAAAATGGTCACCGGGTCGTCATTCACAGCCGTTCGCCGAGCGTCACGTCTCGCACTGCTGATGTCTGATCCTCGTTGCGCCCTCCTCCCAGATAAAGGAAACAATTCGCATGTGCGTTTACTACTTAACAGCCTTATAGTTGTATAATAAATTCCTCCAACGAGTTGCCTTTTTATCGACTTCACGAGTGTGTCGTTAGGAGCCGACAGAGTCCGAGGATACACGAAACAGGCGATTCTCCGGAAGGAAGTGTACGGGTTTTTACTAACCGACCGAATTTATTCTTACTGATTCTCCAGCAGCCCCCTCTTTCTCTTCATTAATCACAGCTGCTTGGAACGATCGATCGAGCTGGAATTGATTATGCAACCGACAAGGTGTCTATTCCAAAACCTAACCTAAGGGTTCCATGACCTTCCCCAATCTCCATGGGACCTCCTAGTTTAGGAGAGGTTCAATTATTTTCCTTCATTTTCAAGACGTGCTGCTTTATTCTGCAAGAAAGAGAATACATATCTTCCATGATAATTTTTCATAAGAGATTAGCTTTTCCCTTTCGAGTGAGGGAAAAGTGGGAACTGTTCGAACCTTCCCCTCTTGCAGTTCCTCTTCTTATCCTTCAAGTTCAAGAGTGCGGAGAATGACTTCCCTGAAAACCAACTTTGATCAAATCCCGCACTATTGAGCCACTCACACATCCCCACTTTCAAATCCAAAATTTCATCCAGACGCCTTGTTTTACCTGCGAGAAATGGACCGATAACTTTCAAGACAATGTTTCTTTTCCTTCCCCAAACGTTCACAGTGACTCGAAATAAACTCTCTCTTGATTGTTATAAATCTCAGAGACTTGCAACGAATAATGATCGAATGAACGATCAAAAATTCAGCAGATCCTTCACCATCGATCGATCGTCCTTTTAAAAAATGTTTCTTTTCACACTGATGTTTAGTCGATAAAGTAAGTCTAACCTGATCCCGGGAATTTGTCGGTGCAAACGAAGCATGCCTCACCTGGTGCAGGGTCATACAACGCGATATGATTCTTACGTGTAAATACACAAAATGAAATTCGATTTGCATACTCGCTTTCTACGAATCGCACTCTTCTAGTCCTTGTAATTTTTACCGGAGTGCGTGATTCCACGTGCGTGCCTGTTGTCGAGAGTAAAAGTGTATCTTCGTATGTCGGAAGGAAGTAATGTAGCTTTCATCGTTAAAAAAGAGGAAAATGGCGAATAACGAGCCGCTGCGTAAAAACGTTCAACACGCTTACAAATATACAAACCGTATCGAACTTTTTTTCTTATTTTCCGGGGAGAGGTTACGCGCAAACTTTTATAAAATATTCCTACCGACGTCCCCCTCAAGTTCGATATTTAAATCTGGTCCAAAAATGATTCTGGAGGTCTCTAGTTTCAGAAATCAATGGACTGCGCATACATACTTTGAGAATTGATATACCACGCATACGTATGGAGCCAACAAGATTAATGCGCATGTGTGATGGATCAATTCTGAAAAGAGATGCGCAGTAGATGCGCCTGCCAATGAAACGCATGCGCAGTCGATCAACTTGAAGATGGGCAGTAACTTTCTATCGTTCATTCCAACGGATTTGGATTTCAAGCCCGAAGGAGTTAAAGTCAGCGAGCATCTCACCCGATTCAGCTTGCCTGCCGTCCCGTTTTTTAGGCACCGCCTTTTTGAATAGGAAAAGTCCATTGTAAATCCTCACGCGCGTTATTAACTAAAAAACGAGGTATCTCGTTAAAAACTAATGCTTAACAATAAAGATAAAGACGACGATGATAACGACGTAATGTTAATAAATAACTAAATAAATTAATAACGATAATTAAATTGTATAAAATAAATATATAACGCGATCCTACGAATCGAGGCCCTTTTACCTATTTATAAAGAATGTTATTGTAATAAAAACTT
>WSXT02000006.1:4657869-4686428 GCA_011762715.2 Neuroterus valhalla
CTCAACTTTCCCACCCCCTATTTTGCCATTCACTCCTGCCTCCTCCCTAGCTTCCCGACCCTTTCTTTCGAATCTCCATCGTACCCCGTATCCCGCAACCCCTCCATTCTCTACCTTCTTCCCACGCTCACTCACTTCCTTATCCAACCACAGCCACTCATTTCCCTCTCCTTACTTTCCATCCCTACCATTTGTCTCGCTTCTCCTACCCGTCACCCTATCACTCTCTCTTTCTCCCCCTCTTAGAAAAAAGGTTTGTCAGAAACAAGGTCACATGACCGAAACTTGAAAAGTACAGTCAATCTGTTACAAAATAGGCCGTTTTTGGAGAAAAATACCATACCTGAAAAAAAATGTGGGATCGTGCAGGGGGGCTCTAAAGTACCAAAAAAAAAGCGTTTTCTCGCTTTTTGGCACAGAAAAAAATGTTTTTTCGCAAAGATGTTTGGTTCTGTATTAAAATACGAATTAGCATGAACGAAGCATTTTTTCTTAAAATTTTTCTCTTTTTTCTTTCTCGTAAATCGTATAATCGTTGTAGGAAACTTTCCCCCCAACATTTTTGTCCTTACAAATTTTTCAAGAAACATACAATTTCCGAGATCTATCAAATCCAAAAACTTTTTGAGTTTTCTCAGAGACCCTCCCCTGAACGATCCCGAATTTTTTCAGGTTAAGCTTTTTGAATGCTCTTCTAGCAATTTTCGCAAAAAAATATTTTATTGTATTTTTTCCATCGAATTTGACTGATCGACTGTACTATTAAGAGAAATTTGAAAATATTCTAAGTTATACGAGATTACAAATGATTTCGAAGAACTTCGAAAAATTTCAAAACATTCAGAAGGATTTATACCAATCCCAACAGATTTCATAAATTTCAACAAGATTTGAGTAGAATTTGTGGATTCCGCCTCAATTTGGGAATTTGGAAGGATTATATGGGGTTTTATTTATCTTTTAGAGCATTTAAAAAGTTTCCGAGACTTTAGGAAATTCCGAGATTAACGTAAAAATTTCAAGAGATTACAGATTTTAATTTAGTTAAGTGAATTCCAAGTAATTTGAGGTTTTTTAGGGATTTTGCCTATTCTGAGAGATTTTATCGGAGTCGATTTCAGGGTATTTAACAAAATTTCGAGAAATTTCGAAAGATTCAAAAATTTCTAAGGGATTTCAAGAGGATATCGAAGTTATAAAGAATTCTAAATGTTTCAAGGGATTCTAGAGAGATTCGAAAAATCTCTAGAAAAAATGTAGGAAATCGATTGAATGGAAAACAATTTGGAGGGTTTTAAAGGAATTTTTACGAATTTAATGGAAGTTCATGGAGTCTCAGAAGATTTCAAGACTGGAACATTTTCTAAGGAATTTTGGATGGTACTGAATATTTCGAAGTCTTGTGCGGAACTCTTGAAGATTTTTATCGAGAACACAAAACTGAAGGTATTTCAAGAATTTCAAAGGATTTTGAAATATATAGCTTATTTCAAGAGATTCCGAGAAATTTTATGAGATTTAAAAGAATTCCGTTGGATTTATACACAAACTTTTAATATTTTTCAAAATTTTTAAGGAATATCAGAGGATTTTGTTAGATTTCAGGAGATTCAAAATATTTTAGGGGATTCAAAGGATTCCAAAGAATTTCAGAATATTTGGAGGATCAGCAACTTCATTGATTTTAATCAAATGTTGACTAATGAACAAACTTAGATGCACAGATACCAACAGAATTGATTATCGATACTCCTCTTTCAAATAAAAACTGCATTTAGTGTGAAAAATCGGCTTATTCAAATAGTTTTTGTGAAAAACGACTTTTTCGAATGTTTAGGTTAGAATTGAAAAAATCGTTTTACACGAGAAGTATTCGCATTATCTAAATTTTTTCTAAGTTTCTTAAAAAAAAAAATTCTAGTACTTGAAAAGTAAATAAGATCATTCAATTTCAAGGTTAGAGCATGGTTCCATCGCCGTCAAAAGAAGTTTATGATGCTACCTCAAAGATCGCCTCTTTTTCTAGAATGGAGATGCCCCATTGAATGTCATCATTAAGAGAAAAAAGTTTTGAAGATCTTTGTATTTAACTTGCCTTTATGGTTTCGCAGACAAGTTTTCTTACATTCTTAACAAGGTCGGCAGTGCCCCCCACTCTTCGAACATGTAACTCTTGCTCATTCTACCTTCTCTCGTCTGTATATTGCTCGAACAGTAAGAAAAAATGTAGACCTATTCATACTGCACTCTTCCCTTCTCCACACATTCATACCATCTTCTTCTCTTTCTCTATACTTTTAGCTTCATTTTACTTGACCACCCTTCACACGCTTTATACTCTTCTTTTCTTTGTCAACACACCCCTTTTTCATATAACTAACCTTTCACTTCTTCACCTGTTTTCCTCACCTCCTTCTATTTCTTTCTAATTTTTTCATCATTTCACTTGACCCGTCCCTCATCAGTCGCTCTAATTACCTTACTTCCAATTCACATCCTTCGGCACGAAACTAACAATTTTAATTTCTTCCTCCTGTATCGTACCCTCCCTCTTTGTACCTTTGCTTTACTTTTCCAAACTTCTTCTGCTCTACTTTTTTAATACCTCCATTTTACATCTCATGACGAAATGAAATCATATTTTTACTCATAACCTGAACCCTTCAACAATACACCTCCTTACATCAATCTCTCATCTCAACTATACATGTACATAATTCTTCTAAACACTTTTCACTACCTGTCTCTTATCTTTATTCATTGAACCCGCTCTGCATCTCGCTGCTCCGACCTCTTTACTTTATTGATGTTTTTATTTAATATCCTGTACTTTAACCCCTCCGACATTGCTCTGCTTTTAAATCTTTGCTTTATCACACCCTACTGTTCTTCTTATTGGCCCTGTTTTTGTTACTTCTCTTCTTCTGCACCATCTATTCCAGTCACCTACATTTTTCCTTTTTCCTTCATTTTGCTCTCCAATCGTCTGTATCCTTGTTCTTTTGTGAACTTCTTTTCCTTTTGGGTTCAACCCATTGCTTTGTTCCATCTTCTCTCTTTCGTTGACATCTGAAACTTTGCGCTTGCTCTCCTTCATTTGTTTGCTTCCTCAGCTTCAAAACCTGCACGTGCTGATTTTTTCAGAGCTACTTTTCTCTTCCAAAACCAGTTCTACCCTTGCAACCTTACTCGCACCATATCATCGCACAACTCACCACCTTTTTCTCACCCACTTGTACCCATATCCAACTTACAATCTTCTTAATCTTCAAGCATCCACCACTGCTACATCTGATTCTAACCGTCCATTCGCTACCAAACACGTGCAGAAATCCCCACACATTCAAGATGTCCATGATAAAAGCTCGAAGAATATAAACAACGAAATTGTTCATTGATATTTCTATTTATAGCGGCCCTTTTGTTTTATTTGTCATTCAGTTTTTGTAGTAATTTTCTCAGTTCCGCTGCACCAATTCGGCGCCCCTGCTCGCCAGCGCCAAGGCCATAACCATAAACACACATCTTAAAGCTCTTCCGATAGGAATCAGTGTTAGCAAACCAAAGATAAACATCTCTCCTTGCACCTCGGAAGGAGAAGAGAAAATGGAATTGAATAAGTAGCAAAAACTATCTAGGCACAAAGTTTAAAAAAATTCAAAGTTCAGCTTCCATGTATTTTGGGTACATAGCCTGAAAAGCTTTACGATCATTTAAGGTGCTTCGTCAAGGATAGGCTTTCGCTAAAGCCATAATTCTCTTACACTGATGAGTTGTTTATTGTAATATTTGTCCTACCTCATCTTTAGACCCTAATGGAGGCACGTTGTTTGTTTTTGTTTAAATATAAAATCAAGTGATTCTTGCGCCTGAAAATCGGCACCGCCTTGCATGCTGAATAGCGGTCTTTGGCGTGCACTTCCATGCCGGCCTCGAGTATCCTCGACGAATGCAACGGGTAACGTCTTTGTCGACCCTGAACCGTTGGTTATGAGAGTTTCTTAACTGGGCGTGTTACCAGAATTCGTATTGTACGAAATTTTCATTACCAACGGTTCAGGATCGGCATATGCGTTACCCGTTACATTTGTCGAGGATAGTCGAGGCTGGCATAGGAGTACACGCTAGTGACCGCTATAAGGCATGCAAGGCGGTGTCAATTTTCAGGCGCAAGAATTACTTGATTCGGAATTCAAGTAAAAACAAACAACAACGCCATATTCGGGAAAAAGAAGCCTATGCAAACCTCCATTAGGGTCACAAGATGAGGTGGGACAAATATTACAACAAACAATTCATCCGCGTAAGAGAATTATGGCTTTGGCGAAAGCCTATCCTTGACGAAGCACCTCAAAGATAGCGGTCAATTATGTGCTTGACCCTATCACTAAGGTTGAGTATATCATCTCTTTTGTTTCATTTTCTTCCTGAATGGAAGTTGTTCCAAACATGATATATTGTCTAGATGATCGTATCAGTGTGTCAATTGACAAAGAAAAGTCCATCCAGCCTTATCCGGCTTGAGATATGGGCGATCAAAGTTGAAGGCTTTCCAGAACGTATGGGCTCTTCAAGGTGGTCGGTAGTCACTGATCTCCCAGATCCTCTTTCCGCTTGAACGAAACTGCCAACTCTCTTAATTTTGCCACACTTTATATCTCCTCATTCGTCCACCTATTGTTCAAGTTTATGCTTTCGTCAGAAGGTCGGTTACGAAATAAACATTGATAACTCATTGGCGTTAAGTAACCTGGTCTTCATCCATCACCTATCGTTTTTATCTTTGAAGTTTCATATGATATGGCTCAATTTTATGCAAGCTTTGCGAGTGCATAATGTAATCTTCTCCATTGTTATTACTAAATAGAAATTGTAAAGAGTCATTGCGGGAAAGCAGATGTTCGATCCTTCAATTTAGGTATTTTATCAGGAATACTTTTTCAGCAAAAATTAGGCATGAACCTTGATGATCGATCAAAAACATTGAAAGAATGCAAAAACAAAGATCATTTATGTTGCATAAAAGTAAGTGCCTCGGAAGTAAACACAAAACCGATGGTGTTTTTTCTACATGAATCACAAAGTCAGAAGTGGATCAACAGTCGACCATATTCTTGACCCACTTCTGGTAACAATAGTTGGCGAAAAGGTTGGCCAGAATAATCTTCTCACCAGTTCGGTAAAGCTCTGGCAAGTTTCCTCAAAATCGGCCAAACCTCAACCCCAAGGGTAAGCTAACATGGGTGCCTCTTATAACTTCCACTTTTCTCTTATTGTCAAAAGCAAACACACAGAGAGAAGAACGAGGATCCATATGGGAGACTTCAATAACTCATCATGACTTATTTAATTATAAGTGGAGCACAAAAGCGTGCCTCGTGCATCTTTAAATAAAATCAATAGCAAAACGTTTCTAAGCAGCTTCCAGACTTTCCCAAAACCTGAAAAATATCCCATTCCTTGCAGATTCCTATTCAGTGTGAATTTTAACAACCCCAGCTTTCGATTGACGTTTTTAGTCCTATCGA
Organism: Neuroterus valhalla; assembly: GCA_011762715.2. Taxonomy (NCBI): domain Eukaryota; kingdom Metazoa; phylum Arthropoda; class Insecta; order Hymenoptera; family Cynipidae; genus Neuroterus; species Neuroterus valhalla. The sequence continues at coordinate 4,663,398 of WSXT02000006.1, forward strand.
GAACGTCAAGTTTATTTACAATTAGAGACTATTGGTGGCAGTTGGTCGGTTATAGTTTCTGCAACCATGCTCTTTTTGACATTGACAAAGGATTTGAGTTTGACAGTGTAATATTTTTCCGCAGGCTAGGTCAATTGGGGCGGGCGGGGGTAGCTAGAGATAGTGGTTGAAGAAGACGAGAGGGAGAGGGAGCTACGGATGAGGGGGACTTCTCGCGAAGATGGCTATAAACTTCTCCGCCTCGTTCGCGGCTTGCCTCGCGGCCGGGCTCAAGGTTCCTCGACAAATCATGTACTGCATCTCACAGGGTAAGCCCATATCATACCGTAAACGTAACATACAGCGGGAAACCCGAAATCCCTCTCGAATTTCCCTTTCCTTGTCTTTGTACTTCGCTTTGGGTATGGGGTTTCTCTAAAGATAACGTAAATCATAAAGTCAAAAGAAGTAGGATAGAAATGGGCATTCTGGTATACTAAAAATTCTATAAATGAATACGCCGTCTCAAATAAATCAGATAAATCATGCAAACAGGTACTAAGACCACACATTACATACAGCGAACTTATAATTTGCTCCTTCTGTAGAACATCAACAGCATCGCTCACTCTACGATTATATCGTGGAACAGCAATGCCTTAATTACAGAGAAAACGTTCAACGCATGTTCTTCATACAGGAGCTAGACAAAAAAGTCATGATTAGATCTGCCAGGTCCTCAGACATTTGAAAAAATTATTTTTCTTTTTTCCGATTACCTTTATTTTCTCCATTTTTCTATGATTTGAGATTTATTTGGGACTCCTTTGAGAAGGTTATATCTCTTCGTACATATGAGAGGTTTACATTTTTGCTGAGAAGTAAATTTTTAAACTTCAACTTCTCACAGCAATCCTTTCCATATGAACGTAGGAATAACCTCTTCTTTGATATTCATATATACTTTTTTTCTATTTTATAAAAGAAATTATTCCCCAGATTCAACCTTGGTTTTTAAAACTTATTTATCGTTTACCTCAGCATTATTATTTTTAAATCATAAACGGCAGCTAACGAATGCTGTTTTATCTTGTGATTGCAGATACTGGCGCACCATACGTGTTGTACAAGGACAATATGGAGAGACCCCAAGGCCAGTGGGGCCCTGGGCCGGGATCTCTCCAGGACGGTGGACTGTATGCACAGCAGCAGCCTCAACAACAGGGCTCCTCTTCGTCAGGTAGCCCTCAGCAGGCCTGCGGCCCTCCAGTCGAAGGGGAGAGTGGACCACCACCCTCACTTGCTTCACCTGTTCCTTCGCCGTACCCTTCGGCACCTCCAGAGCCTCAGGCCCTTACACCATCCGACGATGACATCCATTCCAGTCAACAAAATTCTCAACAAGCCCAGCACACACAGGTTCAACAGGCACAGCACACACAGGTCCAGCAACAACAACAACAGCAACAACAACAACAGCAGCAACAGCAACAACAGCAGCAGACGCAGCCTCAAGACCACTCACCTCAACAATTAACGCCACACGAGGTTGATCGCACAGATTGTTTTCCAGGATCTGGAGAACTTCAGCAATACCCTCAGCACTACTTCAAAGAAGCTAGACCTCATCCATCACCATCTGTGCCACCTCACATGCTCACTCCTGGTGGCTTCTCCGCGTTGCACTATCTGAAACAGCCTGGAGTTATGCTCACGTCCCTCGGCCAAGGAGACGGAGGGCCTAGTCTCGATCCTCATCAGTACGCCAGTCCAGGGGCACCAAATATGGCGACCGGCTTACCTGACCTCGTTCAACAAAACGGAAAGTCCGGAAAGGGTACCAATAGTGATCTCCGATTATTCAAGTGCTTGACCTGTGGAAAAGATTTTAAGCAGAAGTCGACTTTACTTCAGCACGAGAGGATCCACACGGACAGTCGGCCGTACGGATGTCCGGAGTGCGGGAAGCGGTTTCGGCAACAGTCACATCTTACTCAGCATCTGCGCATACACGCTAACGAGAAGCCCTACGCGTGTGCATACTGCGAGCGAACTTTTCGACAACGCGCCATCCTCAACCAGCATCTGCGCATCCACTCGGGTGAGAAGCCATACCAATGTCCGGAGTGCGGAAAACACTTCCGTCAGAAGGCGATCCTGAATCAGCACGTCCGCACACACCAAGGCGAGCATTTCTCTCTGCCTCCCAGACTCCCAGAGGGCGTCCACCACAACCACACTGACCCACCCACAGCTTCTTACTGCTCTAGCATTATCCAAATTGCTAACACACGAATTCGTTCCTCTTGATCCAATATTCCTCTTTGACCTTTTTAATCCTGCAAACCATTTCCAGCTCCTATAGGCTCAAATTTGATTCATCAAGAAGAGATATCCGTAGTAAGGGAGTAAATAGTCAAGAAGAGGTCTATATCAAGATTCCTACCTTACGTACACACAGATCATTCTACTGCTCAAGTTGGTAGTGTCCGTTTCAAGGTAGGTAAGGTCGAAATCTGGATATAGAAGTCTCCCTGTCTATCTACTTAAGGGCAGCCGAAGGGTAAGAACGGTTGAGCTGGACGCGAGGGCGCTGGTGAGCTGTGAGATAGAGGAACCTCCCACCATTTCTCATCTGCACAACCTTTCCAATTCTACCGCTTTTTCGTTTTCTCCTACACTCTTCATATTGCCAAACTTGATTTCACAATCGCATCTATCAAGCCGAAATATTAACATATAGTAGACTTTCATGCTCTTCCAATACAATTCCTCTGATCAAGGTGGAGGAGGTGGACCTCAGCCCTTCGTAAAACAACCACGACTATGTTTCCTTCTTTTTTAATCTCAAAAATTGTTTTTGCTACTTTTTCCCGCGTTAAATCTACATCGTGTCTGTCTTGCGTGCAGGAGTCTCGGTTTCTTGATAGGATATCTCTTTTCTTTCCAACGGGTGATCGTTAGGAAGGAACAGGGTGAAATTACAAAAGCTTGCTTTAAGGTGCTCTAAATTACACGGTGCTTTATCACCTGGCAAAGTGGCAACATGAATAAATTCTTTCTCTTCAATTGAAGATGAAATATTTCGTTTGTCAAGGAGGCGATAACTGAACGACAAGCCTTCGCGTGGTTACTGCAGCCCGCTACCAAGTGGGATCTGGTAAGTGCTGAGTAGCCTCCTTTCACGTTATACGTCAAAGTTCCTTACTAACCACGTATACCACAAAGATAGCCTACTTAGCCCTCACCAAAGTTGACATGGCAGCCAGCTGCAGTGACCATAGGGAAGCTTGCTTTCTGGCGCTCGGACCAATTTATTTTCAATCGTCAAAACCAACGCTGATATTTTCATAGGAAAGATGTCTGTGTACTCCAATAACCTACAGATTATATCGCAAAAATATTACATTCAACGATTCATACGTTTAGCTGTAATGTGCCAGGTAATGAATCGCCAAGTCATGCGAAGAGCTTTTGAATCTCTTTTACTTTTATGTTCTAATCAACACTTCTGTTTCTTCGAAACGATACTCGTACAAATAGGCCACTAAAACAATATCGAATTCAGCAAACTAATATAGTCTGTAAAAGTTGAGGTCATCCTATGGTACCTTAAATGTGCTCTTATGTCATTGCAGACGTAAGTCCACATCTGATCTTCAAGAATGGGATGACACCGACACTCTGGCCTCAGGATGTGCCCTTTCCTGCTGAAGAGGGCAAAGAGGAAGTGCAATCTACCTTTGGGGACACGGATACGCAATCGGGTGCATTTAGTCCAGCACCTGACGCAAATTCGACACAATACCCTGCGTATTTCAAGGACCCAAAAGGTGGTAATCATACAGTTTTCGGTACTGGTGGAGCAGGCAGTTTTGGTGCTCTTCAATACATCAAGCAGCAAGGTAGTGTAAAAGGCTGCTTACCTGATGTGATACAACACGGTCGATCAGCAGGAATGCCACTTTACGTGCGATGTCCTATTTGTCAAAAAGAGTTCAAGCAAAAATCGACGCTTCTCCAACATGGCTGTATTCACATAGAGTCTAGGCCCTACCCTTGTCCAGAATGTGGTAAAAGATTCCGGCAGCAATCTCACTTAACGCAACATCTGCGTATTCATACGAACGAAAAACCCTACGGCTGCGTGTATTGTGGCAGAAACTTTAGGCAACGAACCATCCTTAATCAGCATCTTCGTATCCACACTGGAGAGAAACCTTACAAGTGTCAACAGTGCGGGAAAGACTTTCGGCAAAAGGCCATTTTAGACCAGCATACGCGAACTCACCAAGGTGATCGACCTTTCTGTTGCCCTATGCCAAACTGTAGGAGACGATTTGCAACCGAGCCAGAGGTCAAGAAACACATAGACAACCATATGAACCCACACGCAGCAAAGGTTCGAAGAAACTCCAGTGGAGACTCTAAATTACCACCTGGCACCCCTACTGGTTTAGGACCAGTTGTTTCTCGTGGCTTGACGCCCACCGTTGTTAAACCAGAACTGTATTTCCCCCAGTGTTATGCACCAGCTTTCAATCACCAACCACCCGTCTCGTCAGCTCAGTTCCCAGGACAGACCAACGTCGTCGCCGTAACCGGCGAGTTCAAACCTCCATCGGGATTGCCGCCACAGTGACTAACCGTCCATCCTGCAGCCTACTAGCAAGCAGGAATTCCGCTGAGATTTCAGCGTTGTTTCGGCACCAATATGGAGGCCGGATCGTCATCGGACCCGTCGCTCAGATGCCAACCGCTCCAGCAACATTATCCGTGACATTTACCGCGCATTTACTAGAATCTTCTCTTTGTTTTCGACTAAAATTACTTTTAGTTCCTCCTGCCGAGCTGATGGTGAGAGGTCATCAAAAGGTAAGGTACTCAGTGAAGAATGTCGTCTTGCCTTCAAACATCTCGACTTTCTATGTTACGAGTTTCTATGGCGAGCTCTAGTTGCAAATTTCGATGCTGCCGTCACATCTCAAAATGACGGACGAGAATGTATTAAGATAGGATATCTCCAATTCGATCTAATGAGGCATCAGATTTAATTTTGTTTCCGTGGAAGCATCCTGATTACTCGCCAGAGATCTCGGAAATATTTCAGATCTCCAAAAAACTCCTTGTTGTTTTCTCCTTGACTGCTCATGATCATTTAAGATTTATAGAGAATTTATGCCAAATGGAACTGTTAAAGATTTTGAACTCTAGATGTCCTAATGTCTTAGGCCATAACTCCTACATGCTTGTTTAGCCGTTGTTTTCGATAGGCTGCAAGAAATCAGTTTACTACTCTGCTGAAGCCATCATTGAGTGAATGACTCTTGTTCTATTTCTAGTATAACTTCTTGGCAATAATTGTTCGTAGTATCTCAAGTTTGCTGCGACAGAGTTTACGACAGCTACTAGCGTCTCCTTAAATATGAAGATAAAGCCGGGTGATATACAAACATATTCTATAAATCATAAAACTGAAATAGCCTCCTATAGAGTTCATAAGACTACTAACTTGAGTAACTTTGCAACAGATGTTAAGAAGTATATGAATCTGGAAATATAATTAGACTCTCACTTCAGTTGATTCATAAATTAGGGTAGACTTCAAATGCAGAATGCAGGAACCTTATACAATTTTTTGATTGGCAAACTAGGGAAAATAAAGAAACTAACGGACCGTCTGTCATTTGATTGACAATTTTGGTAACCTCAGAAGAAATAAAGAAATCACCCATCAGCTCGGCACGATTCCTTTTATAAGTATGTATTTGGAGTTCAGTGTACCAGCCAAGGTACAATCAGCACACACCGTTTCAATGTGTTTCTCTCGCCAAACGGGTTGAACATGTTCGATTTCGACCAGACTGAAATGATTGTGATACAATATTTAACTTGCCTATGTTTTAAAGAGTTGAAAAGTCAAGTTGAGTATATGAATCTTGGAGGAGAGTGAAAATGACGAGGAGGATGCCTGTAAATATGTAAAACGTTATCTAATTGTTTCATTGAGCGAGCGAGCGAGAGAGAAAGAAAGAGGAAGGCAACGACTGAGAGTGAAAATGAAAAAGAGAGAAATATGGGTGAGTGCGTGAGTAAATGCGGGATCGTCCGTAGAATCGAAAAAACGAAGGTAGAGGGTCGTAAATAGGGTAAAGAGAGCAAGAAGGGAAGAAAAAAGAAAAATAAGTTCGACGCCACCGGACCCTCCTTCTGCCAAGAGCTCACGTTATGACAGGTTGAGGATGATACAGTAGGAAGAATGGTGACTCTTGTATACTATTATAATATTCGAATGTATATTTATACAACTGATTAGTCTATCTACATGACGATATTTTGATTGGTTTTAAATCAGATTGGTGCTGATATAACTAGGTAAGCAAAACGAAAGAGGGAACGTGGAAGAAGGCTGAGACATTGTAGACTAGAATAAAGTAGGATAGTCGATAGAGTAGCTCAAAATGAGGACCCTGACTGTCCGCTCATCAATTTATTATCATCACCCGTACATTTCGTGGCAATACTTAAAAAAATTTACGTAATAGAGATAGTCTTTTAAATTTCTATATTAAGACGTGTGATCTCTCTAATTATTGTATATTATATAATGATCTATACCTAGTACACAAGATGCAAGTGTGTTATAATTACTTATTAGGCAGTCTACATAGTCTTTTCATTTAGACAGAGATTCAAAATGATAATTGTGCGGCCATATTTACTATGGCCTGTTCGTAGTGCCTCGGAATTGCTGCTCGTGGCAGTGATTTGATCGTATTTTAGGAAGGTATATTATTATATTAATACTGCAATTATCGATACTCTGATACAGTACTAAAACATAAAATCGTGTCATAATAATTGTCACGTTAAACGACTCATATTAAATTATTATTGAAATTTATCGCGTATTATAATCTATGCAAGGCGCCAAGCAGCAAAGTATAGCGCTTTGACAATGTGATCGTGGCTCTTGAAAGTCTTCATTTCTTCCTATTAGGATTCTCGCTTCCCTACTATTACAATTTTGACAGTAGGCTGGACAGTTGGATGCACAAAAATAAGAGCAGATGTCGCTACTTCTTTTTAACCCCCTTAGGGCGCATGTTTTCTAAAATTTTGTATTGTTCATGGCGAAAGGGATGATCTAATATTGCCCATGGTGTGATTGAGACATGGTGTGTTCCCTCCGTGGACCCATTCCCATCCTGTTCTGCGCACTTCCAAAACGCCGCCATATTGGGGAATCAACAAATCAGATGAATTAGCGCGAAATTATATTACATAGGACTCTAGGCTTAAATTCCCGCAACACTTTCTGATTGGTTAATTATCCAACATGGCGGCTTTTTGGAAGTTTTTTTCCTTCGGTCGTGCGCAAGAACACACCATGTTTCAGTCAGACCATGATATTGCCTAAACTTGACTCATGCGTAGAAAACTAACCTCACTGCAGATGGCCGAAATTCCAGCGAATGAATGGCTGTTCACTATGCATAATACAAAATTCTAGAAAACATTCCCCTAAGGAGAAAAAAGGAGTGGCGAAAACTGCTCTGAGTTTCAAGTGACCAACCTAACTAAATCTTGTGTCATCCAAATTCGAAAAATACAAATTAACTTGCCGCCTAACAGAAACAAAAGTTTAGCAACTGATTTTCCCGACTCTTGAATATCAATATATTGATACAATGGTGAACAAAATGTGACCTATGCGTTAGGGTAGTCCTTTTTTTCAAATTGTTTGTTTCCACTCGCGATTATGGTGCGAATTTCCAAAAATAGAGTTTTCTCAAAGTTCTATCCAATTCAGTTAATACCTAGAGCAGATTTCGCCATTCCTTTTGGCTCCTCAGGGCAAATATTTTCCATAATTTTGTATGGTTCATGGCAATCAGTTGATGACTAAACTTGGGCGCTAGCGTGAAGAAGTATCATCCACTGCGCATTCTCGAAATTTCAGGGAATAGCTGTTCGCCATGAATCATAGAAAATGACAGAGAGCGTACGCCCAACGAGTCAAGAAAGCATATTCTTGGGCACGCGCACCTTAATCGCGAGTGAGAGAAAACGCTTTCAGAAATGAAATTTCAACCATACAAATAAGGAGCACCTTACTATGTATCCATGGAATGGGATGTATCATTTTCGTAGAAGTTTTTCCTGTGATTTTAGCAAAATTAGAAATTCTGTTGACACGAATTTTAATACTTCTTCTGACTGCTGTTTAGATTGAGCTCGCGAATTGAACGTTTCCACAGGATGCACCTCGCCCGATGCGTCTATCTTTCTCTCTCTTTCTCTCTCTGATGCATTTAATGCATCAGGAGTGGGACGAAGCCCCGGTAGCTAAATCCCGTCTGACTGGTTGGTCGCTCGAGATGCATTCTGTTCGCGTTGCGTTGGTAGCGCGAGGCCAAAGGGGGGAAAAAGACTGTACAGTGTACATTGAAGAGCGATACTTTTTAGGCAAGCCCTCTGTGTGATATGAGGAGTGTTGTTACGTGGATTTAGTTGTACGTATTAACTTTATTAGTATTCTAGTAAATGAAATCTTGAGTATAAATTCCTACCTTTTCGACATCGAGACAGTTTAACAGCCGAAGTGGTTTGCGTCCCTGCTCTCTTTCCAGAATACATTTGATGGCTTCGAATTATACTCCGCAATTATGAAGACGAAGTTCCTAACAAATTCATTTTCCACAATTGCGCAGTCTAATTTGGTGTCATCGGAAATATTCTAGAATATTAGTATGGACACATACCTTATTGAACTGCGGAACAGTCTCTATGTCGGTAAGGTGGGAATTTATAATGAGAACTCTTCTTACTCATCTAACTTTTTCTTTTTCTCTATACTTTCTTGACAGTACCGCTGAACGAATGCTCACTACACAATATACATGTTTTCAAGTGTTTATAATAGACCTAACACCATGCTGAAGGTGCATTTGCCGATTTCCGTATACCTCGCTAATAGCTATATTTTAACAATATGTCTAATCCTAATCTTCAGTAACGTTTACGACTGATGAGTTGTTTCTGTACAGACTATACAACAGTTTTTTTTTGAGATTCTATATCATTGTTTTACCCCAATGCCCAACATATTAACTCGATTTTCCTCTATAATAGGAGTGCCGCTCATCATTTTCTCTTAAACGTTTTACACATTTTTTTATGAGTGAATTCTTCTCATGAAGCGAGCACGTTTTGGAAATAGAACGATCAGAAAATCGGTTCCATAACAAATATTGGAACAGAATATGCTGATCACACAGTGATGTCATTTTGCGTAAACTTGTGATAGGGTCGTGCAATAATAATCGAAATTTTATGAACTGGGCAAATTTTCTGATCATTTCTTTCTGATAGAAATTATAACCGGACAAAAATAGAAAAATTGTAAACGTTAATTCTATTGTTAAAACTATATATAAATAATAATCAAAGGTTTTCAAATATGAGCAGTACTCCTCTCCCAAAACAAGTATAAACATTTTTATATTTCGATACAACTTACCTAAATTTTAAATGAAATATATTTTTATAGTGCTGGTAACACATAATACATTTTTCTCAGTGAAGTTGAGCATGGAGGAAAATACTGGCATATTAGCACTTTATATTGATATTATTACTGTAATGCGTTCTTATATTCAGATTTTCTTACCAACTCATGTAAAAATGTTTCTTAAAACAATAGTTATTTATTGTTATGTTATTACGATAATTGTAATATCAAAAAGTTAACATTTTCGGACAGAAAGAAGTCGTTGTACAGTTGCAGACTAATACTTAAGACTTGAAGAGACGTAAACCTTTGCTTTGTTTGACTTGCCATATGCTTAAAAAAAATCTCAAATTGTGGGTACTTAATTTTTAATCAATAAGAATCTTACTTTGCCGCTAGGTTTTCTTAGCAGAACTGAGCAGAACACTTCTTATATTATTAGAAGTAATTCCGTATTAAGAATGTACGAAAAAATTACCAGTTTTGCATTTCTGATTCAAGAGGGTTGTAATCTACGTAACATTCAGAATCATTTTTAAGTCTTGAATTGTTATCTTTGATTTAAAGAAATGTTACAGAACATAATGTACCTTTTAGGTTAATCCTCTTGTACAGGTTAAAATAGTTTTCTCATTCATTCATACTTTTCTATAGCTTTATAAAAATAGATTTTTACTTTGCGCCCTCTTAGAATGAAATTTTCTACTTCTGCTTGGCTTCATAGACTATAGTTTACGAATTTTTGTAGTCTTCTTTCTCGTAATATCCGAATCTCAGCATAATGTCGAAGGAGGATATACTTTGCATTAGCTTTTTTCGAGTGTGAGTTGAGAAGAAATATTAGAAAATTATATATATATAGATATACATGAATGACCTATATTTCATAGGCAAACTGTAGATATCAAGAGATCTTTTGTTTAATATTATTAATTATTATTATTATTATTATTATAATTGTACCTCGTACTCCTGGTATATTTACAATATTTGATTACGATATTCTCAGCCTTTCGTCAGAGATTTTGTGTACATCGTAGAAATTAGTTTCTATACTATACAGTTTTCGTTTTTATATAATATATAAATGCATATATATAAATATACAAAAGGCAAAACTTGTAACTATTACTTTATATCTCAAGATCGCAAAAGGTTTTGACGCATTCATGAATAATTGTTATTCAACATTATTCTTTACTCTCGCAGTCACAAAATCTATTCGCCTCAAAGAATTTTATCAGAATCGCGGTTTTTATTGCATTCAAGAGTGAGGTTAAACTAGATATTTATTGCGTTTTATTTTTGGTCAGGTTTAGTATTTTTTCTCGTGTGTAAAATTATTAATGAAATTTATTGTTCTTGTTAAATTCGAAACTTTCTATTTCTCTTGCTTGAGACGAGCATGTTATTTACGAAGCAACGAAGTCCGCCCTTTCTCTTCATGTTAAATCTGTATCAAAGAGGGGAGAAAAGTGATACGAGAACGTCGCCATTTTGCATGGGAACTTGTTCATATTGTTAATATTAGATTTCGTCGTGCCATAAGTGTCTAGTATACCCACACGCCGATTTTATATTTGTGTTATATTGTGTTTTTTGATTCTACGGAAAATCGTTGAAGAAGGTGCAATTTCCATTGACCAATCGCTTTAACGCAGAAGCTCAAAGTGTTGAATGGCCAAGGGATTTATTATTTTTGAATATCGAATAGAGAAAAATTGAAAAAAGCATCCGCACAAATGATCCAACTGTGGCTCAAATTGTTAAGATAACAAGAAACTTTGTCTATGTTCTCTGTGACTTGATCATGTTTTTGAAAAAGTAGGACACAAAGAACATAATAAAGTTCCATGCTTCCTCAGCAATTCGAATCGAACTAAGGTGTACCGATGATACTAAAAGCTATCACATGTTGATCTCAAAGTACATCAATATCTAAGTTTTTTATCTAAATAAAAAGCAAAAGTTACTTGGATAAAAGTATATAAGTGTATTGTTGAAGTTGGCCATTCAAACTGCAGTAGCCATAGCCACGAAATATTTTTTGTTCGTATTGTTCGAGTTAATCCTCGAATTACTCCACAAGTGACCAAGTATCTCTTCATACCAGTGAAACTTGTTTAGACTGTTATTATTTCGTACAGAATATTCGCCGAGCTCAGCATACCTCTCGCCCACTGAATGCTCAACATACATTAGGTTAAGATTAGATTATCTGATATGTAAATTATTGTTTCCTTCATAAGACTCAAGCCAGGCCGATTAACGCCTGACTAACCGCGATGGGATGATGTGTCCGGCAACGCGAATCTTCTTTAGTTATATGTATATTCCACTCAATATCTTCACTCAATGCATTCGCTGTCCATCGTTGCTTTTCAATTATACTTGCCCTAATGCATGGTGAACACTCAGAAGGAAGTTTGGTTCATCAAACATCAATTTCAACCAAATTTTTAGGTTCTAAGGAAATGTCTATAAATTACGTAACGCTGAAATCCCAAAATTTCGCGACTTGTCTGTCTGTTGATAACGCTACCATAACAATTTTACTCTTTCCTGCCTGTAACGTAACCTAACGCCTGTTAAAATCATCGCGAAACCGCAGCCGCAAGTCGAATCCAAATTCGAACTCAGGTAACGGCGGGGAATCAACTTGAGCCGAGTTGAGCAGACACACAATGCTCACTTGTTCAGAAATGTTGTAAATCTCTCAATTTCATTTTTGAAAAACGTTACGTCACATTTTGAAAATTCCTCTCTGTCACTCGGTAACGCTACCCAAACAAAACTTTTGTAGTCAGTCCGTCTAACATAGCGTTACGTGATTTATGGACAGCCCCTAAAGGACGTAACAAGTTTCATGCTTTCCTAACAATTTGAGCCAAACTAAGATGTACCAATGATACCGATAGCTGGTACATGTTGGTATCAATCATTGTTCTGATTCAAGCAAACTTTTTTCTGAGTGAATCCTGTTCATATTTTTGACTTCTTCAAATCAGGTCTCCCGTTGTGTCAAATATGACAACTGTGATCCGGTAATCAGCTTTCATTCTTCAATTTTGAGATTATCAGTTCAATCCAGGGACGGGCTTGTCAGATAAGATCACGCGAGCGTCGTCTATAAATTGCAAGTAGCAACCTAAATCCAGATCATTATCCTGCTAGAAAGTTCTGCAGCATTTCTGTATACTCTGAGAAACATATTTGATTTGGACAACCATTAATATGTTTGGTTCAAATGCAACAGAAACCGAACTATTTTGTTGTTATGATCAATTTTTTTCTCAGTGTATCAGATTATGCTCACATAATGTACCACAAGAATTTGGATGAGTCATAAACCTGAACAGTATTTACATTACTAAAGTACACTAAGAAAATATTTGGTTGGGACGAACAAATATATTGCTATAGAAACAACGAAACTTTTCTCAACCAAAAATTATTTCTAAGTTTTTTATTGCATTATTTAAGTGTCCTTACAATATTTTTGTTCTTATTTGTAGTTGCAACTTTTATGCATGAATCATCGGTAATTCGAATGACAGCGAACGCTTTGACACTTCATTGTACACAATCTACACTCATATAAGCGTTTAATCCTGCATCAAAGAACGTTCGTAGATGCAAAAAGAAATTGAACAAGATCTTGCTTGAAACAAAACTGAGCTTAAACACTCGATCGATGCAAAGCAGGTGCAATAGTACATGCAAACACATACACTTAGATGCATTTAGATATTATAAGTATATATGTGTTTTTTTATTTGATACAAAACTCGCACAATCGTAATATTGTAAATTGGAACAACGTTGGTGTTGCATGTAGGTAATTTTTCGAATGTGCATGAAAGTAGCGAATGAACTGATCATCTCCGTTTCATCTATATTGCACTTATAAATGAAAATTAGAGAGGGACGTTTATCCTGCAATGATATGTAGTATTGAAAACAATATTGAATACTTTGAGAAGAATGTTTGGCTCTGAAAAACGATTGGGTTGCTGAAATTTTTGTTTTTGTCCGAACCAAAGATTTTCCTCATTGTGCTAGCTTTTTTACAGTCTCTACATTCCAACACTCATTTCATGAACCTTTACTCTAAATGCTTTTTACGTCAATCGAACTGTAACTCTGAAGCTATAAATATTAGAAAATCCCAACCGAGATTCCGCTGAGTTTTGTTACAGCAAACTAAATGTTTTTAAGGATGGTGCAAATTCATCCGTTAGAAGATTGTTACCGGTGCAATAATCCTCTGATTTTTTCGCAAAGAATCTTCGCTGCTTTCATAAAGTTATAGTATATGCAAGAAGTTATATAGTGGAACCAGGCAGGTTCCCAGTAGTGATTTAGGGAGCGGGAGAGCAAAAGATTCTTTTTTTTCGTCTTATAGATATGTTTTGTGACTGACGAGTGTCTCGGCGAAAACGGGCCCTGACCTGACCGAACCGGCAGCTCCCAAAGATCACCAGGATATCATTATACTTTTCTAATCTTAAATAATTTATAGTGTCACTGCATCCGTGAATGTCGGCCAGGATACGGGCCCGCGCACATGCCTGAGGGTGTTCTGTTTTCATTTTACCTTTTTTATATAATAAAACATACAACAAAACCAAGCACAAGTTTTTCTTTTCCTTTGTTTCCGTTCATTCAATTGCTTCTTTCCTTTATTTCTTTCTTTTTTTCAGTCGAACGCAGTTTTGCCAATTCACTCCTCTACGGTACTTCGTACAACATTTTCTTCCTTTTTCAGAAACAATTTTTTCTCATTGAGTGGATTTGTTTATCCTTATTTGTTTTCAATTAAGTATTATTTTACGAAGAAGTATCATGCGACTCTTAACTAATTGAGGAGTCAGTGGCCCACAAATTGCATTTGCCCATTTTTCGTAAATTCTTTATTTAGAAAAAAAAACAAAATGGGATGAGAGTTTATATAGTTTTTGAATATATTAATTTTCATAAATTGCCATAAAGCTGTTCATGAGATGCAGAATTGGTCTTGATTGTTCGGAAAACAAAAAATGTACTTACGTAGTTATGGCCGCTTACTCCCGAATTTTCCTTACTCTGATGATCTTACCCAGTTCAAATACAAAAGTTGAAAACATTCATCAAGTATATTCCACACATTTTGAGTAATTGTATGGGTTAAAAATATTTCAAGGGGTTTAAAATAGACAAATAATTCTGCTGAATTTTGCGAAAAGGAAACTGCCGAAATAGCAACTTCCAGAAAAACTGCATTTTTTGAAATTTCAAGCTGCCGAGAATAAAGGAAACCATCGAAAATATTAATTACCAATATAAGAATATTTTCTAAAAACGAAATCAAACGAAACATGACAAATTCAGACATTTCAAATTAATGAAAATTACGAAATTTCAAAAACTGCAAAAAACCTGGATTTTGAAAGTAACGAGATTTTGCATTCGCAGAATTAGTCAATTCTCGAAAGTAGTCAATTCCTGAAAAAATAACAAAATTCCACAAATTTTCGAAAAATTTTAGTTCATTATTCCAATCAAATGTGATATTCCTTAAGCTTATTTCAATTTTTGCACTATACTGATAAAAAAATATCTTAAAATAAAGTAATCTTAGATTGGAACAAAATATTCTGCTGCAAGATGTCTCAAAAAATACCGAATTTTTCAAAATCAAAAATGGTTAGAGATGAGAAGTTTATACGTGCAATTAGTAATAAAAATTTTATACGTTTTGAAATAAAAAATGCCCCTGCGGTGTCGAAATAAAATCAAATAAATTTAAGTTGCAGAATTGATTTTCAAAATCCCGTGGGTACGAGACGTATAATAATTTTGTTTGGTGTACAGTTCTTGGTATTAAATACTTATGCAAAATTGAAATTTAAAAAAATGTATAACTCCTGTTTGCGTTCTAATTTTTCGAAAATAAGCGGTAAAGGCATGTTTTAGGATTTTGTTGGTTTTCATTCAAATATAAAAAATATACATTGTTTATTACATGTCTTGTATGCTCGTCCAGTGCATCTCAAGTCATTTCATACATGATCAATTATAGATTTCACAGTATTTTTTTGATAAAAATTAATTTTTTCAAACAATTTATATTGGTTGGAGCAATACTGGTTTCATATTCTATCGCAATTTATCGGTAGATTTTCAGCGAGTCAAACCAATTGGGCAATATAAAAAATCAGGAAAGTCGATCAGATTTATTTATTCTATTTATGTCTAGTATTTGTACCACTTGTCTATATTTTTTTTTGAATTCCCAATTACTTCAACATTTTCGGCCAACAGTAATTTTTGGCCCAAATTTACATCTTCTCTGAGTAAGATGAACTAATTGGGTTGAATCAAAAATCGAAATGATCAAATTACCTTATTCTTCATTTTTCAGATAATTTGTCACTGTATAAATGTAACTTATGAACAGATTAATACAGAAAAGTGCATTTTTTCTCGGAAATTTCAACTAATTCCATCAGCCCCTTCTACTTTCATACTTTTTATCACCTACCCTTAATGATTTCAAAAGTTTCAATTCGTTTGAACCATTTTTTTCGACAAAATATACAAAAAGTTTGAATCAATAAGTTGAATGTTAAAATCAATACGATTGATTATCAAAAGTTTTTAAATCCGAGCGACGCTAATAACTATACTGTGAATAAGAATAAAAAATTTTTCAATTTTTTCTTTCATTTTGTTTTGATCGATTTGTACGAGTTTAAAAATAAGAGTAGATGCATAATAATACTATGAATTTTTTATAACATAAATGAAGAAAAACCAACATAATTTTCTCTCCTCATTTTTTGGAGGTCATTCCAGAATAGATCAACTAGACGTCGTTGCGACGTGATTTCGAAAAAATTCGAGATAAGGATATGATGTTAACGAGTTACGCTTACCCCGAAAGGGATTTAGCTTAATGGTATAATGATAATAAATAATGTTCCTGGATGTTTTCTGAGTCGAATTTCACTATTGGTATCCAATGATATTTGATTCCTTGAGTAAAAATGAATTCTGAATAATGATATGCACTAAGAAAATGACGCGTGAGCTGCATTAAAAAATGCTGTTATTTTGGAAAAAAGCATACGATAATTTGAATGAAAATAAAAATATATTATAACTTATAAATCTAAGTTACATGTAGTAACTTTTTATTCTCATTTGAGCAATAATATAAGTACTAAAAGTAGTTACAAAATACTGCTCTCGAATGTCAAATTTCGAGGTTTCCAATTGGATATTTTTCCGTCAATATGGAATAAAATTAATGAAATTCAACTTTTTATAGAAGATATGTTCCTAATTTCCAAAATTTTATTCAAAAGTTGAGAGAATTTATTACCTTTATGCATAAATATGGCTTGTGAAAATCGTCGCCTTGGTTAAATCTTGAATCCTCCTTTTTCTCCTTTGAGGAATCTCCTAAGATGTAAAAGGGAAAAATATTTTCTTTTGGATTTTGTTTGAAAATACTTTGAAAATTTGGTACATTAAACCCTTTTTTGGCCGGTACGAAACAGAATAACAATATGAATAAAGTTAGCTCTCAAAATCCAATTGATTCGAACCTCAAATCAAATATATATTTTTTTATTCTGAGAATGTATTAAATATATTGAAATAACTGTTCAAATAATGAAAACTGCATTTGATTGAAGACAATTTCATAAATCGAGTTCTTCATTGTGTTCAGAGAGTTTTGAAATTTTCTTTTCAATAAAATTCTTAGAATAAAATTAAAAATTATTCAACTTGAAATAAAATGAAAATGAGTTAACTTCATCCATTTATTTATTCTGTTTTGTACCGACCAGAAAAGGGTTATATTTACCGAATTTGCAAAGTATTTTGAATTTTATTATTTTTATTCCATATTGACGGAAAAATATCGAATTGAAAACCTCGAAATTTGACATTCCAGAGCAGTATTTTGTAACAACTTTAATACTTATATTATTACTCAGATGAGAATATATCGTTACTACATGCAACTTAGATTTAAAAGTAATAATTTTTTTTTCAGCACATACCATTATTCAAAATTCATTTTTACACAAGGAATCAAATATAAATATAATATATAATTTTTTTGAAATGACGTCGCAACGACACGCAGTAGGAAGTTTTGCATTCTTTCGGACAAATAATCGACGCTTCGTCAATTTTCGACCGAATCGAAATTTCTTTTTGAATACTCGTAAATAATTTTACTGTCTGAGAGATACTACAATATTAGGGTTTGAACTGTCAATAATGCGGCAAAAAAACGTTGACAAACGTCAACAGATTTTCAGGCTATTCGGATGTCAGTAATATTTTGCAATTATTAAAAAAATCTGTTTATTAAAATAGGCATAAAATTTTAGAAAAACGAATTAAGATTCTATCAAATACTTTTTGGGTTATGCTTTCGTAATAAACGTTTCTCGGTTAAATTATTTGGAAATTGAAGTATTAACGTTTTAAACGCTTATTAACTTGCATTAATTATAACTTCTATTGCAAAAATAGAATGAGAATGGAAAAGTTTTTTTGACGTATTATAGACGTTTCAACCCTAATATTAGCTTATCTCTGAGACAGTAAATTTATTCACAAATATTTTTACAACAAAATTTTTCGATTTGGTTGAAAATTGTCGAGTCGCCGATCATTTGTCCGAAAAATTCGAAATACGTTGGTCGATATTTCCTGACGTGTTATTGACGTTTCAAACCCTAATATTAGCGTATCTCTCAGGCTGTTAATTTATCCACGAATATTTTTACAAGAAAATTTTTCGATTTGGTTAAAAATTGACGAACCAACGATTATTTGTTTCAAAAAATTCAAAATACGTTGGTCAACGTTTTCTTGACGTATTTTGACGCTTCAAATCCTAATATTAGCGTATCTCTCATATAGTAAAATCATTCACGAGTATTTAGAAGAAAAAAATTCCGATTTGGTTGAAAATTGATTATTTGGCCGGAAACATTCCAAATACGTTGATCGACGTTTTTTTGACGTATTGACGGTTCAAATCTGAATATTGGCGTATCTTTCAGACAGTAAAAATAATTCAGGAGTATTAGGAAAAAAAATTTTAATTTGGTTGAAAATTAACTAGTCGACGATTATTTGTCCGAAAAATTCCAAATACGTTGGTCGAAGTTTTCTTGACGTATTATAGACGTTTAAAACTCTAATATTAGCGTATCTCTCAGATAGTACAATTATTCACGAGTATTTAGAAGAAAAAAATTCCGATTTGGTTGAAAATGGACAAGTTGCCGATTATTTGTCCGGAAACATTCCAAATACGTTGATCGACGTTTTTTTGACGTATTGACGGTTCAAATCCGAATATTGGCGTATCTTTCAGACAGTAAAAATAATTCAGGAGTATTAGGAAAAAAAATTTTAATTTAGTTGAAAATTAACGAGTCGACGATTATTTGTCCGAAAAATTCAAAATACGTTGGTCGAAGTTCTTTTAACGTATTATAGACGTTTAAAACTCTACTATTAGCGTATCTCTCAGATAGTACAATTATTCACGAGTATTTCAAAACAAAAAAATTTCTGCTTTGGTTGAAAATGGAAGAGTCGACGATTATTTGTCCGAAAAAAATTCAAAATACGTTGGTCGACGTTTTTTCCACGTATTGACGGTTCAAATCCGAATATTGGCGTACCTCTCAGAAAGTGAAACTATTCACGAGTATTTAAAACAAAAAAATTTGGAATTGGTTGAAAAAATTGAAAAATTGCCGATTATTTGTCCGGAAAAATTCAATATACGCTGATCGACGTTTTTTTGACGCATTATTGACGGTTCGAATCCGAACATTGCTTCATCTCTCAGGCAGTAAAATTATTCACGACCATAAAAAAAATCTGAATTTGTTTGAAAATTGCCGAGTTATCGATTATTCGTCCAAAAAAATCCAAAATACGTTGGTCGACGTTTTTTGACGTATTATTGGCGTTTTAAATCCTAATATTGGCGTATCTCTCAGACAGTACAATTATTTTTGTCCGAATTTTTTTTACCGAAAAATGTTGTGGAATTTTTGTCTGAAAAAATCCAAAATACCCTACCGTGCGACGTCTAGATGATCTATTTTGGAAAGATTTTGATTGAAACCGTTTTTCTCTAATTTTATTTATTTATTTTTTTTAATCATTTATAAAAGGAAGCTGATGCATGCGTTTTGCAAATATCGTTGCGCCGTGCATGAAAAGGACATAAATGTGGCTCTTGCCAAAAACAAGTCGAGTTACGTGGCTCACCGACGCGACGTCTGTCCCACCTTAACCCGTCGCGTCGCGTCGTTTCGAATCCGGTTAGACCGGTTAGGCGGGATGTTAGATTTTCGCGGGATCGCACTTTCGGTTTCGGAATATTGTGTCCTTGAACATAACGTCGTGAATCGTGATCGCCAGACTGAAATGGGCCTCATGGCTTATTCTTTCGATATGAGTGATCCGAGAGTCAAGACTAAAATCAAGGCTAAATCGAGCGATAGCGATACTGTCTGTCTGACCCAGTTTATCATCTCCGAAATCATTCATTTTTCATTTATTCTACTTCTTTAATTCAATACAATCATTAGAGGGACATTATCTAAAATTTTCAAATATACGATTATTATTTTTTTTAATCTCTTGATCAGGGTTGTTTGAGAACATAGAAAAGACTTGGAATTTCAAAAAACAACCTGGAAAGTCCTGGAATTTTAAAAAAGAGCCTGGAAATGTTCGATTACTATTCACTTTTGAAGTTTTGATAACTATTCTAGTACTATTCTGTTCATTTCACAATTTTAGATTGATGGAAATGTAACAAATATTTGAAATTTTCAGCTTAAAAGACGAGGTTTTGAAATATATTTGTTAAATTCCTTACGATGAAAGATGCATTTTTGACAAACTAGTCAAATTTCCCAAAAGCAAATATGACTTCAACCAATTTGTTGGATTTTGAACCTATAAAGATGAATTTCAAAAAATGAATTGTCAACTAAACTTTTCCATTAACAACCGAGAAATAACCACTCGAGCAAAAGAAGCAAATTTCCAATAAAATAGTTGAATTTTCTTAAAAATAGTTGAACTTTTGACCTTCAAAAATGAATTTTCTACCGAGTGGTCAAACTTTTGAATAAAAAGGTTAAACTTTAACCACAAACAATTCCACTTTTATCAAATAGTTGAATTTTCCAGCTTGGGAAAGAGAACTTTTTAAATTATATTTGTTAAATTCGCTACGATAGAAGATGAATTTTTGACAAACTAGTCGAATTTCTCAAAAACAAATATGACTCAAATCAAATCGTTTGCTTTTGAAACTATAAAGATGAATTAAAAAAAAAAAATTGTCAACTAAACTGTTTTATTATCAACCAGAAAGTTGGTCACTCTATCCAAGAAGACGTGTTTCGATTTTATACAAAAAATAATTCATCATCAACGAAAAATGTGATAGTGAATATTTCAACCAAAAAATATTTTCATTTCGATCTAAAAACAGTTATATTCATACAAAAACCATCAATTTTAATGGGATAATTGACTTGTCAACCCAAAAAGTTCAATTTTTGACCAAAAAGATAAAAAGGCGAATTCTCTAGAAAAAAAGTCGAATTTTCTACCGGATATGGAGAATTTCCAAACTGTTTTTGAGCAAAAAAGGACATTTCTTACACATTAGTTGAATTTTCTACCCGAAAGTATAATGTTCAACCAAAAAGTTATTTTTTCTACCAACGAGATAGATCTCCAACTGAAAAAGGGATTTTCAACGAAACTGTTGAATCCTAAACTACTAGAAAAATATTTGTTGAAAATTACAATTTCTGGTGGATAACGCAACTATCTTATTAAAAAGTCAAATTTTCGGTCGAAAATATTATTCCTGAAGAAAATCAAATTCTATCATTTCTTCTCTAAAATTAGTGGCCAACAGGAAAAAATGTATTGATGATCATATTTTCTAGTTAAAAATTCAACAACAAAAGGCTTTATCTCACTCATTATTTTATCCGGATTATTCTTTCATTTCTATCTTGAAAACATTTGTATTTTTCGCACAGTTACTTTTCGTAAAAGAAACTTCATTAAAGGAATGAATAAATTTCAAGTATTTCTACTATTTATCTTACCTCAAACTTTTCATAGAATTATTGTAAATAGTATTTTTTTATTTAACTACAGTCATCTGAGACTTTTTTTGTAAGCACCATCAACATATTCAGAATTTTTGTAAAATTAACAACTTAAAATATTGTTAAAATCCTAGAGTTCCTTCAGAAAACTCTGACTGATAAACATTTTTCCCAATTCGCTGTAATTTTTGTGCAACCCTTAGCTTTTCTAAACTATCTCTAAAGCTGATAAAATATTTTTTCTCTCAAATTTTAAATTCATTTCGCATTCTCTTAACCATTCAGTAATCATCGAAATTCTCTAAAATTTCTAGAATCCTCTTATTAGCTGTTTCTCTGAACAATTTTTCCATACCACATGAACTTCAAAGCTTGGAAAATTCTGCAAATATCATTTCCAATCACAAACCCATCATTTTAGCTCTTAGGATTTTATAAACGCTTCAAATTAGTTTTTCTTACAAAAGTTCACAAAGCAAGCATGATTGTTATTCCGAGAGGAATAAGGTATTTTTAAAATATTCGTTCATGGATTACTTAATCTGATCGTATTTTCTGGATCATAATTTCTAGACATCAGATTTATGAATCTTCCAAATTTGAAGTAACACTGAATTTCATGTTCAGGCAGATTGTCTGACGACATCTGGAAATTTTCACTTCGCACAGTACCGGCTGTTACTACTGTCTTGTCTTACGCACTTTCAGGACATTTGAACCATTCCACAAGTTCGAGAAGTGACAAAAGTACCTAAAGACTTAATCTATAAATTAATCTATTAATCTATTTTTTCTATTCTGGACCAATCTGAACGTTTATCAACAACAATCCTTTTTCCAACAATATTTTCCACTGTAACAGTACCACTACCCAATTGGGGTACTCTTTGGAAACTACCTAGCGGCCGCCATGTTGGTTAGTTCTCTGGATGGCCATCAGGTCTCGCAATGCAAGTTTAAATTCCCAATAGATGATCGTTTCCAGAACATGAAATTGGAATTGTGTAAATTCCTGGAAATACACGGAAAAAAAAGTTTTCGAAATTTTAATGGACTAAGTCAACCATTTCCGGATGGGGCCGGAAGTATGTGAGAAATTGAAAAAGTCTTCGTTACAAAATTTGTCAGATATTTATTGAGAAAGTATGAGACGTCATAGAATCACAAAAGACTGTCAATGAGAATCTGAAGACACTCAATGAAATTTCCGTTAAGTGCAAGAGCGAGTGAATGAAATTTTCGAGGTCTGTGAACGAAAATCCAGAAAACAGTGATGCTACTAAAATAAAAAAAATCTGCCCGCTGCGCGGGCACATTCTCATCGCGCGCTCCGCGCTCGGTTATGAATTTACCTCGCGCTACGCG
>WSXT02000006.1:4686528-4703058 GCA_011762715.2 Neuroterus valhalla
TACAACCCAAATTGTTTATCTGCGCCCTGGAATTAAACTGAATATGCCTTAGAAACTACTCAGGTAATTTTTTCTACGTTTTTTTTCATAGAGATTGATCTCTTCCATCCAAAACTAACCAAAAAGTCGCGTTCTGTCACAGGCCGTTTTTCAATGTTTTAAATTATTTATTGTTAAAAAAATGGTCTTCCGCTCACGAAATCGTTATAAGAATAAAATTAGCTGTATTTAAGAAGAAAAATTATTAATTTTGGACCATTTTTGGGAGAATTCGCTAAACTCCATAATTAACCAACTCAGACATTAAATTGGAAGATCTCTTACATCAATTCTGATTTCGTCATCAATTTTACTTCATCTACCTTTTTTGTAAATGGAGAAAAACTATATTCCATTTATGCTAAAAAAAATCTTTCTGTTATTCTCATTTGCATTGTCTGATAAGAATATTGTTCTGAATATATAAAATTTTATGAGATTCTCAGAAATCCTAAAAATATCCTGAAACTTTCTATATTTATTGGCGTTAAACACAGACATATTAATATCTCTAATATGATTTTTTTCCTCAAATAACCATCCCGCTACCTAAAATACGTTTTCAAATAAGGAAATATTATTCAGATTCATTTGCAAATCAATATGCTAGGTCGGCGTTGCAAGAAGTTTCCTATTCCGGTACTTGGATCATAGCAATAAAATACTTCTTTATAGGCTATTTCCCAAACCGATGAATAAGGATGAAGTATCCTAAAATACCGTCACCGCTGATCGAGCAAGCTGATGGTTGGAAAACGAGGACAAATAGTGATTTTATTAACGCATAGAACAAGTATAAATCGAATGTCAAAAATAAAAATAGAAGTCGGTTGAGAACTTATTTTCGATTTCGCAGTTTTTAAAGTTATTCGCATATTCTTAAGATTCAATTTCTCGTAATTATTTTTTGGGTAGTAAAAAAACTTCTTTATATGTAAATAAGAGATAAAGTTGTTTTTATTTTTTGAATTCAATGTAAAAATACAATTATATTTGAGGAATACATGTTTACTTTTCAATAATGTGCAAAGAAAATCACAATTGGAAGTGTTTTAGAGAAAAGTTCTGTTTTATTTACTGTTATTATATTATCCTCTTATTACATTCTCATCATAATGAAAAGAGAATTGGTTTTATGTGAAAATCTTATTTCGTGTTATTTATGAAATCTTTGCATTTTGAGACCTGATTCTGAAAACGTAGTTTTTACGTTGATGTCTGTCTGTTGCCGTTGCCGTCGTCGTCTGTATATTCCATAACTTTTGAAAGACTAATCGGATGGGATTGCCTTTTGGCACACATTTTAAGAAACCAAATACAGGTCAAGTTCGTTAATCAGCTATTTTGGATGAAAAATCAAAGAGAGGAAACATTCAAAAAATTTTTTCGACTTTCTTTCCAAGACTCAAAAATTATGAGTACAATTTCTTGTAGCACGTAAAAAGTAGAACGATTTATCCTCTTCATTTTTTTTCGATAAAAACAAAATTTTCAAAGTTAGGGTATTCGCAAAATTCAAAAATATAGAAGAAAATGAGAACCTTTAGACAAATAACGCAACATTGAAAAGAAAGTCAGCGAGAAAAAATGTTTCTTCTTGGGAACTCTACAAGATCGTGAATACAACTCTTTGAATTTTCTCAAAAAATCGAAAATTCCAACTTGGATCGCACAAAATATAATGCAAAAAATCGGCATGCCGCGCGCGCACATTCTCATCGGGCGCTTTGCGCGCGGCTCGCTTCGCTTGCAAGTTTGAACGCACCTGTAGCGCGCATCGTTCAGATCTCGCGCTTCGCGTCGTGCTGCGCACTCAATCAAATTTCGTCCAAAACGGTGGAGAAGTTTTGTTGCCTAATATTTTTCACATGTTGTATAGTTTTTCTAAAAATTCAATTTTTCAATTGTTTATTTTATTTTTTACGGTTGAAAAAAATACGCGTATTTCATTATTTTATTTTTATAGTGATTTTTCCTCACTGAAATGAAAACTACTCATCCTGTTAAAGAAGTTGATAACACATTCAAAGATATTTTCCTGGTAAAGCACTTGCGTCTTTTTGATTTTTGCTAAGCTTGTTTCAATCGCTTGTCCAAAAGCTCATTTTTCTATTTTTCATATGCTTCTTTATAAATTAGGCAAAAACTACTTGTCCTATCAAAAAGTTAATTTCAACAAATTTGCTGATCTTTTTTGGTGCATAACTTTATTTTATTTTTATTTTCCCGTACCTTCCATAGTTCGACAAAAAATGAATCTTTCTATTTTCCATTATTTTTTGTGCGACAAAAATTTGACTTTTCGATTCTTTGAGAAAACTCGAAAAATTGTAAAGATCGTGCTGGAGGGCTCCGAAAAAAAAACATCTTTGGTCTCTGAAGTTTTTTTCATATCTTGCGTTGTTTGGCTGAAAATTCTCATTTTCGTTCATATTTTTGAATTTTGAAGATGCCACAACTCTGATGATTTTGTATTTATTAAAAAAAAATCGGGAGGATAAATTGTTTTACTTCTCATCTACTACAAGAAACCGTACTTACAATTTTTGAGTCTTGAAAAAAAAAGTCCGAAAAAATTTTCAAAATGCTCCTCTTTTATTCTTGATCCCAAATAGCTGGTCAACAAACTCGACTAGTCTTTTTGTCCCGCAATCTTTCGAAACTTATCGAGTTTACTTTTTTTTAAATTTTTCTTTCCTTTGATCAAAATTGAAATTTTTAATTTTTTTAGAAAATTTAGAAAGTTGTATTCAGGATCTTGTAGGACTCCGAAGAAGAAACATTTTTTCTTGCTGCCTTTCCTCTCCATATTGCGTTATCTGGCTAAAAATTCTCATTCACTTTTTACGTGCTACAAGAAATTGACCCTGAATGTTTTGAGTCTCAGAAAAGAAAGTATAAAAAAATGTGCAAAATGCTCCCCCTCCTTGATTTTTCATCCAAAATAGCTGGGTAACGAACTCGGCCTGTCTTTTCGATCCCTCAAAATGTGCGCAAAAGAAAAATCCAATCCGATTAGTTTTTCAAAAGTTATGGAGTATACAGACGCCGACGACCACGACGACGACGACGACGACGACGACGACAACAGACAGACAGACACCGACGTAAAAACTACTTTTTCGGAATCAGGATGTCTCAAAACGTGGAGATTTCAGAAATTCCGCGAAAGTCGATTTTCATATAAAACCAATACCTTCTCATTATGATGAGAATGTAATAATCTGTGAACTCGATAACTTTCGGAATAATGATCATATTCGATCGTGCTTTGGCACCCATTATGAGGAACCAAACAGACAAGTCGAGTTCGTTAACCAGCTATTTTGGATCCAAAATAAAAGAGGGAGAGCATTTAAAAAAATTTTTTGGACTGTTTTTCCAAGACTCAAAAATCTTAAGTACCGTTTCTTGTAGGAGGTAAAAAGTGAAACAATTTTTCCCCATGATTCTTCTTAGCTAAGAACGAAATTGTCAGAGTTGTGACATTTTCAAACTCCAAAAATATAATAATGAAAAATAATGAAAAATAATCTGTGAACTCGATAACTTCCGAATTAATAATCATATTCGATCGTACTTTTACACACGTTCCCAGGGACCAAAAAGACATGTCAAGTTCGTAAACCAGCTATTTTGGACCAGAAATTGAGGGGGAAAGCATTTCGAAAATTTGTTTGGACTTCTTTTTTGAAGTTTCGAAAATTGTAAGTACGGTTTCTTGTAGCAGAAGAAAAGTAAAACAATTTATCTTGATTATTTTTTTTTGATAAAAACAAAATTGTCAGAGTTGTGACATTTTCGAAATTAAAAAATGTAAACGTAAATGAGAATTTCCCATCCCAATAACGCAAGATTAAAAAAAAAGTCAGAAGAAAAAAAAGGCTTTTTCTTGGGAGCCGTACAAGATCGCTAATGCAGTTGTTTTAATTTTTCGAAAAATCGAAAATTCCAATTTTGATCGCACAAAAAATAATTTTGAAAATTGCAGTTTAAGAACAAAATTGTTCTTTGGAAGAATATCTACAATTAAGGTTCAGTTTTTTCCTCACGAGATGCATAGTTTTGATATTAATCCAAAAAAGAAAATTTCAAATAAAAGTCAAG
The DNA here is from genome assembly GCA_011762715.2 of Neuroterus valhalla. Classification (NCBI taxonomy): domain Eukaryota; kingdom Metazoa; phylum Arthropoda; class Insecta; order Hymenoptera; family Cynipidae; genus Neuroterus; species Neuroterus valhalla. Next base: position 4,690,675 of record WSXT02000006.1, read on the forward strand.
ATTCTAGCAAAATCTAACGTGATACAAAGAGAAGTTTGAAGAAAAAACTGTTCTTTTTGTATGGTATGTGTGCTTTTTTTCTCATTGTAATTATATTAATATTAGAAGAAGACTAACTCATTTTTTTTGCACAAAACAAGGTACGAAGTATATAAATTAATATTATATGCATTTGATGGATTAGAGTTAGAGGTCATACACAAAAGTTTGCGTTTCGGACAGATTTTTATCGAGTGCGCAGCACGAGACACACGATGGGAATGTATTCATTAAATCCGGAGGAGCTTTTACAAAAGAGAATCCAGAATTATCAAATATGTCAGCTTACGATCTTCTCTTTCGTTTCAGAAGCTCCATACCTACACAATTGTAGAGAAGTACAAAGACCGAGCGCGTAGCGCCAGGCGCGCTCAAACTTGCGAACTGACTGCGAAGCGCGCGACGAGAGAGTGCCCGCGCAGCGGGCAAGTTTTTGTTCACTTATGACAGAAAGCGCTCCACCTCATGAATTTGAAACGATACGCAAGGAATGATAAGGGATCTACGCTATATGTATAAAAATGTTAATATAGGTATACTAGGACTCAAAGATTCTCATATCCCCGATCAAAAAATGTCATTCCTTTCAGTTTCAAGTACCTGACTTTTATAGTAAAATTTGAATATGAGTATATTTTTGCTCATGAAACTGTTCTTCAAATTTGAGGATATAGGAAATTTGATTGGATCAAAGATAGCTTCTATGGGAGTAGTTGACCTTTCTGATATAATTCAACCACCATAGAATTATTAATAATGAAGTCAAAACACTTCTGTTCATTCTTGTGGAAATCAAGGCGCGTTGGCATACATTTATTCATAAGGTTCATTGCAAATTGAACTTCCATTTTCATGAGACTTGTAAGTGAAAACATGAATTATAAAAATAAAAAAATAGGCTCACATGCATTGAAATATCAACCTAGAATGGAAAACATTTGTTCAATTATATGAATCAATACTGTTATTTCCGCTCTAGCATAGCATATGATTTTTAAGAAGAATTCATGATAACATGTGTCGAATTCTGGATGAATACATATAATATTTTTTCAACTTCCTGAATAAATCACTTCAAACTTTCACACATAATAACGTTTCTATCAAAGAATTGAATAATGGCGTGTGCTGCACATAAAAAAATGAACAGGAAGTATGAGGGGTTCCTTTAATTGATTATGTGTATAATTTACTTTCAAATCTGGTGAGAAAATTTTATATGTAAAGATATCCTTGAAAATATTTTAAATTCTTTCAAAATTTGATGAAATATTCAAAACCAGTGGAAATCTTCCTAAATCTCTCGAGATTCCCCAAATATTAAAAAATCATCCTAATCCTCCCTACTTCGAAACCCAACAATACTCTTCAAATCTCATAACAGATATCAAATATTCTGAAATATTAAACTTTACGTTTTTCTGAACATCTTCGCAATATCTCAAATCCCGTGAGTTCTTTCGCGAATTTCGGAGATTTCTGAAAAAATGTTGCTCAAATGTTGTAATTCCTTTTTCTTTTTGGTTGCGGAATTCTTCTGAACCTTTCCGAATCCAGGACCTCTTGTTATCCAGACGAGTGCTCTCCCAACTGAGCTACGGAACGGTCACAGTAAGTTGTACCCATTTTCTTACTAGGTGAGTCCCATTTCGTTTTCTCATCCTATTTTGCGGGAGTAATGAGGAGGATCAAATTTATGTTTTGTATCACGTGTGGTGTTTTTTTATGATTTTATATCATCTCATAACCAGAGAGAAATATAGAGTAACAATGCATCAAAAATATCAACTAGTGATAAAGTGGCGACCCTAGCGGTCACTTGTTCAGAATAGATCCATATTATTCATATATCAATGATATCGATTTTTGTATCCACGACTCGTTTGGTGGTGCAGAAAACTGCATTTCGAAAACCACGTCGGTAAATAAATGTGTACTTTAGAGAGTGTACAAGTGTGCTTCGCTTGCATCTAAGTGGGTTCACTTCACGCACACAATCTAACTCCGGCTTCAGCCGGCGCCGACAATATCCGAACAAAAAGTTTCACGAATTGTCCATCCCGTGATCGAAGGAATTTATTTAGAATATTTTGACAGCTAGAATTTCCGACCGAAATGAGCCCAGTTGGGTGTTTTTAACTATAAACTGGTTGATCTAGTATTCTGTTTGCGCATTTTCTATCTTTACTCTAGATCTATTATCCACAACCACTTAGCCGTTAATTTCTTATCATTCCAATTTACTGTTATAACAGAACAATCATCAAAATGACCACGTGAGAGTTAATTCCAAAAAACAAATTTTTAACCAAAATAGAATTTTTTTCGCATGTTTCTTAAATTTCTAATCAAGGAAATGAATTTTCTGAAAAAATGATGAGTTATCAAAATAATACACGAATTTTCAACGAGAGAGGTACGTTTTCATTTGAAATGATAAATCTTTGTCGAAATAAAAATTTTGTTTCAGGGATAATTAAACTTTCAAACAAAAACAATTTTGATTTTGAATGCAAAAAACTTGAATTCGACCAAAAAAAGATTAATTTTTAACGAAGAAAAAATTCCCAAACAGGAACATGATATTTTCATATTTCACAAAAAAGAAAAATGATTACCGAACTGGAAAGTTCAACTTTGACTGAATGGAGATATATATTTATCCACAATAAAATTCAACAAATAAGTTAGATTTTCGACTAAAAGAGATGGTTTTCAAACCTTAAATCGCATTGTCACAAATTGAGTAGAGAGAATTTATCTTGAATGACAGAAAAACATTATTCAACAAAACGGTGTTATTTCGGACATAATAGTTGGATCTTCGATCTAAAAGATTAACTTTCCGTAAAACAGTTGCATTCGTACGCAAAAAAAGTGATTTTTTTGGAGAAGAATTGTATACTCAACAGAAAAGTTGATTTTCAACAGAGAAAAAAGAACAACTTTCAACTAAGAAGAATGATTTTTACTCAAACAGACAAATATTCAACAAAACGCATGGAACATCAACTGAAAAATCTGCCCGCTGCGCGGGGACATTCTCGTCGCGCGCGGCTCGCTTCGTTCGCAAGTTTGAGCGCGCCTGCGGGGCGCGTCTTTTGGATCTTCTGCTTCGCGCTTGATGGTAATCTAACCTCGCACTAGGCGCTCGGCCTTTGTACCTCCCTTCAGTCGATTACTTTAATTTGATGAGTGTGAATTCTCTTTTGTTAATGCTTTTCTGGCTTTAACGAATGCATTCTCATAGCGTGTCTCGTGCTGCGCACTCAATCAAAGTTTCTCCAAAACGATAAAAGAGTTTTGTTGCCTAATTTTTTCACATGTTGTGTCGTTTTTCTAGAAATTCTATTTTTTAATACCTAATTTTATTTTTTACTACTAAAAAAATAACTACGCGTCTTTGGGAAAAATTTAAATAAATTAACAGATATTTCTCGGGTGAACAACTTTTCTCTATTATTTTTCTGTGTTAGCCTTAGTCATTTTTCCAAAAGTTTTATTATTTCATTTTTCTAGTTATTTTCCGCGATTAAAATGAAAACTACATATCCTGTTAGAAAAGTTGATAACACATTTAAAAATTGTTTAAAAGATCATTTTTTCCGATTTTCATATGCTTTTTTATGAATGAAGCAAAAGCTACTTATCCTATCAAAAAGTTAATGTTACCAAATTTGTAGATTTTTTTTGGTACACAATTCTAGTTCATTTATATTTTCCTATACCTTACATAGTTTGACCAAAAACTGAATCTTTCTACTTTTCATTTTTTTTTATGTGACCAAAATTTAAATTCCCGATTTTTTTAGAAAACTTGGAAAGTTGTAAAGGTCACCCCGGGGGGCTCCCAAAAAGAAGCATTTTTTTTCTTCAAACTTTTTTTCATATCTTGCATTCTTTGGCTAAAAATTTTCATTTTTGTTTATATTTTTGAATTTTGAAAATGCCACGACTCTAACAATTTTGTTTTTATAAAAAAAACATGAGGGTAAATTGTAATATTTTTTACCTACTTCAAGAAACCATACTTACAATGTTCGAGTCTTGGAAAAAAGTCCAAACAAATTTCAAAAATGTTCCCATGTAGGAAATTGCCAAGACTCACCATTGGCGCAATATTGGACCAATCTTGGGGTGACTACGCCTAGCGCCTGGCCGAAATTGGCTAAGCAATGGGCCGATGGAAAATTTCCCACTGGGTCCTCCTCTTTTATTTTTGATCCAAAATAGCTGGTCAACGAAGCCAACTTGTCTTTTTGGTCCCTAAAAATGGGAGCCAAAGCACGATCGAATATGATCATTCTTTCGAAAGTTATCGAATTCACAGATTATTTAAAATTATTTTTTTTGCGATCAAAAATAGAATTTTCGATTTTTTGAGAAAATCAACAAAGTTGTATACACAATCTTGTAGGGCTCCCAAAAAAAAAAACCTTTTTTCCTTCTTACTTTCTTTTCAATCTTGTGTTGTTTTGCTAAATGTTCTCATTTTCTTTCACATTTTCGAATTTTGAGATTACCATAACTCCAACAATTCTGTTTTTATCGAAAAAAATTATAGGGATAAATTGTTTCACTTTTCACGTGCTACAAGAAATTGTACTAACAATTTTTAAACCTTAGAAAAAAAAAGTCCGAAAAAAAGGTTAAAATGCTCCCCCTCTTTGATTTTTCATCCAAAAAAGCTGGTTAACGAACTTGACCTGTCTTTTTGGTCCCTCAAAATGTGTGTCGAAGGTCAAACAAATCTTATTAGTTTTTCATAAGTTATCGAGTATACAGACAACAACAACGACGACGACGACGACAACGAAGATAACGACAACGATGACAACAGACAGACAGAGACCAAGGTAAAACCTATTTTTTCGGAATCAGGAGGTCTCAAAACGTGGAAATTTCATGAATTCCGCGGAAGTCGATTTTCATATAAAACCAATGCCTTAATATTATGATGATTCTCTAAAATGATTTCGATTGTGATTTTGTTTCATATTAGTGAAAATTAAACATGTATTCCTCAAATATAATTGTATTTTTGCATTGAATTAAAAAAAAAACTGCCCGCTGCGCGGGCACAATTTTATGGCGCGCCGCGCACGTGGCTCGCTTCGCTCGCAAGTTTTAGCGCGCCTAGGGCGCGCGTCGATCGGATCTCGCGCCACTCGCTCGTTTTTTTTTCACCTCGCGCTTCGTGCTCGGCTTTATACGTGTTTGGTTCAGTTTACAGTGTAATGCAAATAAAGAATTGCAAGTATTGTAAAACTCCTGAAAACCTCCACTTCTATGAAGATTATTGAATTTTCTTTCATTTTTGCTGACATTTTTTTTTTATATTAAGTTTACTTAAGGCTCTGCTAGCTTCAAGGAACACATTTTCATTACATTTAAAAAAAACATACAAAAAATGAAAAAAATAAACTTTTGGACAATTGAGACTGGCTTAGCAAAAATCAAATAGACACAAGTTCTATACCACGAAAATATCTTTTTATGTGTTATCAACTTCTCTAGCAGAATATGTAGTCTTCATTTCAATCAGGGAAATTAACTAGGAATGAAAAAATAAAATTAAAAAAAAAATGACCATGGCTGACACAGAAGATTGATAGAGGAAAGTGGTTCACCCGAAAAATGTCTGTAAATTTGTTATTATTTTTCCCATTGGACGGATCGTTTTTGTTTCAATTATAAAAAATAAAATCAAAAATAAAAGAATTGAATTTCTAAAAAAGTTACACAATATGTGAAAAAAAAGTCAACAAAACTTCTCCACCGCTTTGGACAAACTTTGATCGAGTGCGCAGCACGAGACATGCGGTGAGATTGTATTCTTCGAAGCCGGAAAAGCTTCGCGTAGCGCGAGAGGTGATTACGAGCGGAGCGAGCCGCGCGGCCAGTGCGCGATGAGAATGTGCCCGCCCAGCTGGCAGATTTTTAAATGTTTTATGGTACAAAGAATCGATTTTTCGAAGTCTCCAGGCCCAAAACCCGTCAGTTCTTTTTGTAATTAACAATTCCATTGTTCAAATCGATACATCTTGTTGGCTGAAACATTTACGGAATTTCCGAAAGATGAGATTGATTTCAAATTTCATTGCGAACATTTCTCGTTTTCATTTTTGAAAAAATCTTGATTAGAACAAAAGTTATGGGCAAATTAGTGCAAAAATATTGTGAGTACGCGCTGTTTTCGCATTCAAACGATTATAATTTGGCTTGTACGATTGCTACTGAGATACTTGATGGCTCATTTCAAAGAATATGCCAATCACTTCAATATAAGTTCCCGAACACATATTTTCGAGCTCCATAAACAACTTCGCAGCCCTCCAAAGCTGATGTTTTTACCAAAAAGTGAAGTAGTAAGTTGTTCATGTCCCTCTTGTTCAATGAATTCTGAACAAGAGTGGTAAAATAGTCATCCCATTTTATCCCACGATGAAAAACGGAACTTTTGATCCAAAGTAGCAATTTCCAAGGTGAGCAGTTGCTGAATAATCGCCGTTTTTGGAGCAGACAGTCGATTGAGGCTCCGACTTCAGAGCCATGCATTGCGCGGGTGCCGTTAATGCGCTACAAAAACGGCGAATATTTAGCAACTACTCACCTTGGAAATGCTACTTTGGCTCAAAAGTTTCGTTTTTCATTGTGGAAGAATATGGGATGACTATGTTGAAGATATTCTCGCGAATTCATTGAACAAGAGGGACATAAACAATTCACATCATCATTTTTTGGTGATAATATCAGATTTGGAGGGCTGCAAATCATTTATAAGGCTAAAAAATATGTGACCGAAGGCCTATGTTGAAGCGATCAGCATATTCTTTGAAATGAGTTATCAAGCGTCTCAATAGAAATCGTACAAGCCAAATTATGATCGATTGAATGCGAAAAGAGCGCATATTTTCATTATTTTTGCACTAATTTGCCCATAACTTTTGTTCTAATCAAGATTTTTTGAAATAATAAAAGTAAAAAATGTTTGTTATGAAATTTACGATCAATCCCATTTGTCCGAAATTTCTTGAATGTTGCAAACAACAAGGTATATCGATTTGAACCATTATATTGGTAATAATAAAAAAACTGCCGGGTTTTGAGCCCATAGACCTCGAAAAATCGATGCTCCGCACCAAAAAATATAAAAATAAACAAAGTGTTCGAGGGAAGTTTTATAAGATAACATTTATCAGATTTGTCTTGTAATTCTCCTATGCAAAATAACTTTCCTCAAGAGGCGTGTCAAGAAATACAAACTATTCATATACGAATATACGTGGGTTCACCTTCCCCCAATTGCCGAATCTTCGAGGACACTATTATTTTCTGTAGAATCAATGATTCGAATGGGGATTCTGCTTTTATCCTCAGAAACACTTTGCCAATTTGGAGAAAAGACGATTGCAAGATACGGTGCCGAGTTCGACAGGCTGATCTCATCGCCGAAATGACTTCTTGTTCCACACCCCGCCCGACAATATCAGCCTGCTAACCCAGCCCTGGTCCATTCTTATCCCTATCGTCTTGATCTTTCGACCTCTATTATCTCCTTCATGGTCGTCATCTTGGACCTCTTCTTTATCTTCATTTTTCCTTATCTTCAAGAGCTTGTTCATTCCAAATTTCTGCTTGAAAAATACAAAAGAGCCCTTCTATGCTGAGATAAGAAGACAATCGAAATTTCGACATTTTGAAGCCATGAAGCTTAAAAACTCAAGCTGGGTCGAATGGGAAATCTTTGGATTAGGAAGACACACTTCTCAACTTCATATTTGGTCAATCAATGATTTGAGATTAGTTCTTTAATTACATCATCAACATAATGAGAAGGTATTGGTTTTATGTAAAAATCTGCTTTCGCGGAATTTATGGAATATCCACGTTTTGAGACCTCCTGATTCCGAAAAAGAAGTTTTTACGTTGGTATCTGTTTGTTTATTGTCGTCGTCGTCGTCGTCTGTATGCCCTGTAACTTTTGAAAGACTAATTGGATTGGATTGCCCTTTGGCACACATTTTGAGGGACCAAAAATACAGGTCAAGTTCGTTACCCAGTTTTCTCAATGAAAAATCGAAGAAGAGGAGCATTTTGAAAAGTTTTTTGAACTTTCTTTTCCAAGGCTCAAAAATTGTAAGTACAATTTCTCGTAGCACGTAAAAGTTAAACAATTTCTCCTTATCGTTTTTTTCGATAAAAATAAAATTGTCAGAATCATGGTACTGTATTCGCCTCGCGCTACGCGCTCGATTTATTTTTCACCTCGCGCTTCGCGCTCGGACTTTGTATCTCCCTATAGTTGTATAAAAAGTTAGTGCAACACAAAAGCGAAATGTCGACTACTTTAATTTGATGAGTGTGAATTCTCTTTTGTTAAAGCTTCTCCGGCTTTAACGAATACATTCTCATCGCATGTCTCGTGCTGAGCACTCGATCAAACTTTGTCCAAAGCGGTGGAGAAGTTTTGTTGCCTAATTTTTTTAACATGTTGTATAGTTTTTCTAAAAACTCAATTTTTCAATTTTCAATTTTATTTTTTACGATTGAAACGAAAACTACGCTTACAGTGGGAGAAATTATAACAAATTTACAGATATTTTTCGGATAAACAACTTTTCTGATTGAAACGAAAAATACTTATCCTGTTAAAGAAGTTGATAACACATTCAAAGATGTTTTCCTGGTAAAGAACTTGCGTCTATTTCATTTTTCTTTAGCATGTGTCAATTGACCAAAAGCTAATTTTTTTCATTTTTTATTTGCTTTTTTACAAATGAAGCCACTTGTCTTATCAAAAAGTTAATCTCACCAAATTTGTAGATCTTTTTTTGGTGTACAATTTTAGTTCATTTATATTTTCCTGTACCGTACGTAGTTTTACCAAAAAATGAATCTTTCTATTTTTTATTATTTTTTGTGCGACCAAAATTTGAATTTTCGATTTTTTGAGAAAACTCGAAAAATTGTAAGGATCATACCGGAGGGTTACCAAAAAGGAACATTTTCTTTCATCTAACTTTTTTTCATATCTTGCGTTATTTAGCTAGAAATTCTCGTTTTCGTTTACATTTTTGAATTTAGAAAATGCCACATCTCTAAAAATTTTGTTTTCATCAAGAAAAATCGTGAGGATTAGTTGTTTACATCCGAAATAGCTGGTTCACGAACTTGACGGGAAAATAAAAATGAACTAAAATTCAACACCAAAAAAAAGATCTACACTTTTTGGCAATTGACACAAGCTTGGGAAAAATCGAATAGACGCAAGTTCTTCATCAGGAAAATATCTTTAAAAGTGTTATCAACTTCGTTAACAGGATATGTAATTTTCATTTCAATCAGGAAAAATAACTATCAAAGAAATAATAAAATTTTTTATAAAAACCCTAAGGCTAACGAATAAGATTAATAGAGAATAGTTGTTCACCCTAGCGAAGCGCGACATCATAAAGACGCGCGCCCCAGGCGCGCTCAAACTTGAGAGCTGCGCGCGAGGCACGCGATAAGAATGTGCCCGTGCAGCGAGCAGATTTTTTCTAATATTAAAGTTGACATTACAAAACCTCACAATTGGAGGGAAGGGGTGATAATATTCAGGGAACCATCCTTCTGCTGTCCAAAAGAAGAACCTAGTAAGTGACTTTCGCCCTAGAGGTTATTTTCTCACGCAGATATGCCTGAAAATAGTCACTATGGAAAAAGCCACTTACTAGGTTCTTCTTTGGGACAGCAGCCTTGCGTAATTAAAGGACGTTTCATTAGATTTTATTTAACTGATTTTTCTTGTGATTCTCCTATCCTAAATGATTTTTAAATTCTTCCTAAAGTATGTAAGGAGCTCAGAACATCACTGCTGCTGTTTCTGAAAAGATGTATTTTTTATTTGATTGATTGTTTGATTGAATGTGTCTCCTGAGGGCTTACATTTTCCTCGTACCTCTCCACTATTCCTATACACACTCTACCACTACCTTAGTAGTAAGTAAGGGAGATCTACAGCCTAAGGTGGGTTCCAAACCACCAAGAACACCAGCCCCAAGTATTAGGAGTAACCTTTTTCTCAAGAGGTACCGGCACCACGACTTTCCGGAGATGAACACTCCCTTGCCAGGCAAGTGTTCACCACGTGGGCCACTGAAGCTCTTCCACAGTGCGAGGCGGGAATCGAACCCACAACCAGCCGGCGTGGGTCCAAAGCGCATGCCTTGGCCCCCACGAACATTTCTAACATTCATTTTATTATATGCTCTGGGAGAAATGTACGATTTTCAAAGAAGATTGGTAAAATATCAGGGGATAGGATTTTTTCACGTTAAGGAGAAGTTTAGGAATCCGGAACGTCACGTTTAGTTTTCCAAATCATTCGACAAAAATTCACAGTCTCCCTTTCCAACAAATTGGAACATTCCTAAAGGTCTTTAATTTAATTTAAGAAACTTGTCTCAGAAAAAAAACATAGAATTAATGATCTACAAATTCTGGACATGTTTATGAGAATCTTAGCTCGTTTTCAGTGCTTTCCATTCTACGATAAGTTATTCTTCCAAAAAGTACCTCTCCCCCTTTGGCGCATACGATTATTCTAATAACAAATGGATGATTTCAGACATTTATCGAATTACAGTCATGATTTCAGTCAATATTGGTGTTCGACAAAAGGCAGCATGATCGCATAGAAGTCCAGAAGTTCAAAATTCGATTGGAAAATTTCTGTAAATTTACGGAAATTAATGGAAATTTATGAAAATTTTTTGGCCATTTGTGGTAATTCTACAGGAAAGTATGGTGACTTATCATAAATCACCCAAAATTCACTTTTAAAAATTTCCATCAATTCCCGGAAATTTATGAACATTTTTCGTAATTTATAGTATTCTCACAGTCAATTTATGGTAACCTGAGATAGATAACACCAAATTCAATTGGAGAATTTCTATAAATTTCCGGGAATTTATGTAAATTTCTGGTCATTTATGGTAATTTCAGAAGAAAATATGATGACTCACCATAAATCACCCAAAATTCAATTTTATAAATTTCCGGAAATTTATGTACATTATCGGTAATTTATGAAAATTTTCGATAATTTATAGTAATTTCACAGGTAATTTATAGTAACCTAATTTGAGTTACCTTAATTCAATTTAAAATGTCCATCAATTTCCGGAAATTCGTGAAAGTTTTCTGTAATTTATAGTATCCTCACAGGCATCATATGGTAACTTAAGATAGATTATTCCAAATCTAATTTAAAAATTGCCATAAATATCCGGAAATTTATAGACATTCTTAATTTAAATTTGCGATAATCTATCTTAAGTTATCATAAATTTCCTGTTAGAATAATATAAATGACAGGGAATTTGAGAGAATTTACGGAAATTCGTAGAAATTTTTCAAATTGAATTTTGGGTAATTCATGGTAAGCCACCATATTTCCCTGTAAAATAACCACAATTGACCAAAAATTTCCATGAATTTCCGGAAATTTATGGGAATTTCCGGAATTCAATTTTGGGAGATTTATGGTAAGTCACTCTAATTCCCTGTAAAATTACCAAAAATTTCCATGAATTTCCATAAATTTATAGAAATTTTTTAAATTGAATTTTCAGTGATTTATGGAAGTTCCCATATTTCGCTGTAAAATTACCACAAATGACCGAAAATTTCTAGAAACTTCCAAATATTCATAGAAATTCCTAAATTGAATTCGGGGTAATGTATTTCAAGTTACCATAAATTGCCTATCAGAATAATATGAATTACGGAATATTTTCATAAATATTATTATTTATATTTCAGCGTTTATTCAATGACTTTTCGTATATACTTTGAAACTTGAAAGTATAAACTGGAGTTTTTAGATAAAATCCTGGTCATAAAATGATTTAAACTGAAAACTTGAGGTAAAACCTCAGCTATTGGTGATTAACACCCGAGTAGGAAATTCATTCTATAATTTTGAGTATTATTTCCCAAAAACTTAGAGTAAATCTATAATTGACCTCATCCTTAACAACCTGTATAAAATAACACTCTACGATCAACAGTAAACTTCTAACTTTTGGTTTAAAATTTGTTTTGGTGTTTATAATATGTCCCAATCCACACCCAATTCACCCTTACGGAAATAACTTCCATTTATTCCGGTTTGAAATCCAAGTTTTTGAGTTTTTATACTAAGTTTGATAAAACTCGTAATTGGGCGTGAATTAGGACACAGCATAAACGCCTAAACAAATTTTAAACCGAAAGTTAACAGTTGAATGTTGATCGTAGAGTGTTATTTTTATAGATTGTTTAGGATAAAGTCACACACTTAAGATTTACTCTAAA
>WSXT02000006.1:4706393-4738051 GCA_011762715.2 Neuroterus valhalla
TCGGTGTAGACGTGAGTTGTTGCAAAAAAAAGATGTCGGTAAGGTAGGAATCAGGTAAGTTTAACATGGCCTTAAGTTGAATATTCAAACAAGAAAATTAATTTTCGAATAGAAACAATCATTTTCTAAGAAAAAATATGATGTTTAAACAAAATATTCGAATTTCAAAGCCAAAAAATAATTAATTTCAACCAAAAATAGAACAGTAACATTTTTTATTCAAAAAACCAATTTTAAACCAAGCATAAGTGTTTTATACTAAAAAAAAAGAATCTTTAACTGAAGGAGTCGAGTTTTCAAACAGATAAATAACTTTTTCTGAATAATAATAATAATAATAATAAATCTTTATTAAGTTTCCAACAAGGAAAAATGTACAAAAGAATATAGTATGATCAATAACAACTTGGAGGGCGAGGTACAGCTCCAGCTGCTTTACAACCTAACCTAACGAAAATTTGATTACTAAAATTTTAAATTGAGAAAAAATCAATGTTGAACTAAACAAACAGATTTTTTTTAAAAACTATGAAACTAGAAATATGAAGTAGAAAATATATACCAATATGAACTAGAAAATATGAACTGGAAACTATGAATTTTCAATTGGGATAAGGTAAATTTTCACTTGAAAAAAAATTACTCATACCAAAAAAAAACTAACTTTCAACAAAAAAAGCTACCTTGCAACAAACAAACAAAACTGTCGAACAAATCATTACATTCATACACAAAATGATGAATCAAATGAAATTGTAAATGTTCAACTGAAATAGTTGAATTTTAAACCAGAAAGACGGATGTTTAACTATAATGATGAACATTTACTTGAAAAGCATAGATCAATTTTTGACAACAAATTAATTTTCAGCCGTAAAATACAATTTTCAACCAAAAAATACAATTTTTCAACAGAATGTTCGACAAAATGAAAAATATCGACCGTGTGACTTGAATTTTTAACAGTAAAGAAGAATGTTTGAAGAAGAATATCAACTTCCGAAGAAAAAGATAATTTTCTAGAAAAAAAACGTTTTTTCAACAAAATATGTCAAGTTTCAACGAAGGAATTGAATTTTCAATTCAAAAAGACAATTTGTCACCAAATTGTCGAATTTTAATCAATTTTCCACCAAAAATGAAACAGTTGAATTTTCAGTTGAAGTAATTGATTTTCAACCAAACTCATGAATTTTCAGATACATATGGGGTAGGGTTAAGTTGTAAAGCAGCTGTACCTCGCCCTTTGAGTTGTTTTTCAAATCCACCTTATATATTTTTTGTACATTTTGTTTCTTGGTTGGCACCTTAATGAAGATTTGTTATTATTATTATAATTATTATTATATAATGATGAATCTTCAAGATACATTTTTGACCATTATGGTGTCCTCCCGTGCATCCAACTCAACCAACTATAACTCTTTACCGAGTTACGCTTACCCCGCAAGGGGTTATGGCTTAATGGTACAAAAAAAAAAGATTAATTTTCTACAAAAAAGCCAAATTTTCAACGAAGCACATAGATTCTCAAAGAAATAGTTTAATTTTCAAATTCAAAAATCAATGTTCAACTTAATACCTAAATTTTTCACCAAAAAAAGATGAACTGATTTTTCTAAGTAGTTACAATTTCAACCAGAGGTGCGTTTGGAATCGAAATAATGCAAATTTAACATAAAAATTGGATTCTCAACAAACAAGTTTAAATTTCAAACAAGTAGTTGAGTTTTTAACTCAAAAAGGATGAATTTGCAGTGAACAATGTAAACAAGCCTTCCTAATTAAAAATTACGAATTTTTAAATCAAAATCATAATTAGTTTAAAAATTTCACGTTCCATGTAAAAAATCCCCTGTTCCAAGTGAAATTATACTTCTTTAATAAAACTCACTGCCCTAAAATAAAGACTTTAAATATTTTCTGAAATAAAACGTGATAAATGCATTTTTTCGAGAAAATTTAGATGATAATTCTTTCTGTATGTTTGGGCTATCATCAATTTGATTATCAAATTTAAGTCAGCTAAAAATATCTCACAGAGCAACAAATTTGCAAAACGTTTTTCTTATAATGGAAAAAAATAAAAATTCTTCCTCTCATGACGGAGAGGAAGAAATATTTATATTTGTATTATTTACTTGAATATTTTGAGAATTAGATTAATGGAGCGTTACATTTTTTGAATCAATTTATAAGATCTGTTTTTGATTCATAAAAAGAAAGCGCTCATTTCTCGTATTTTTTTGGTAGAATTTTTAATAGTCTACGTTGAGTCAAGTGAATTCCTGGTTTTTAATTAAATTCCTGGTTTTTAATTAAATTCCCGGTCAATAAAATTCCCGGTTTCCGGGTCAAGTCGCCACCCTTCTAATTAAATCACAATATTACTATGATTTAACATTGGTTAATGATCTCAGGCGAAACTTATTACAAGATATTTTTTATTCAAATAAATGTAAAAAATTCAATCAAATGTATTTTTCAATCGAAATTATTTGTTTTAAGATATTTATAATCATGATATTAAATAATATGAATTGGATTTAAATGTGTGTAAAGAAGGTAACCGAAAAATAAAAATAAACCAGTATAATTTTTGTATAACATCATTTATTAGGGGATAAAATAAATGACAAATAACATATCACTTATTTTATGAAACTATAACATTTCTTAGTATTCATTATTATTCGTTACAATATAAAAGAAATCACATCACATACGAACCTCTTCCTACATTAAAAATCACATTTAACTCAAACCATGAGAACAATCCACTGCCGTGAGTTAAAGATAAAATAATTTAAAATTTTTTTAAAATGTTTACGGAATCTAAGAAAGAAATAGTGATACCAGAGCCAGATAAATAGATTATAATCCACATAACAAGGTTAAGCTTGAACCGCGTCACTTAACCAAATTAAGGGACCCACAAAATCGATTGGAGTGCTGAATTTTAAATCCCAAATGCATGTAATCAAATACTCAGGCACCTTTTTGCCACGGACGATCAGAGCCAAAGTGACTTTAATATTTGTATTTCAGTTTGTTATTTTCTTCACTTTCCTCAGAAGGGCCAAGTCAAATCACTTGAATCAATGAATCACACGATCATTCTTGATGCGGTGGCATATAGATAGATTATTAATATGTTTTGTGACTGTTGAAGGTGGACAACTCTGATAGAAAAAGTTGACATCAATCGACGACCGCAAGAACTTGAAAATTCTATTAATTCACAAAAATGTTTGATTTGCTGTAAAATACTTGGCTGTCCACCTCCATGGTTTTGACTATATTTTCGAGGAGCTAGCTCGATATAAAATTCTTCGCCTCTTGCTTTACAGCATTGTCAGTTGTTTCAAGTTTTAAAATACAGAAAAAAAAAACAAGTAATAAAACACATGAATTCGGGCGATGAAGTGCTAAATGTCATTTTTACAGATAATACACCAATAAAATTTGCTGCTCCAACACACTAGTTTGTACAATTACCCATCTTTGTCAATCAGATGTTCAATTTAGATATTTAGGATATTTAAGCAATTCAACTGATTTCTCAAGACAAGTCAATTATTTTTTTTCAATATCAACTTTCACATTTCCAGTCTCATCAAAATCTTCGCTCGCTTACACCTTTTTACAATAAATTACAAGAATAAAAATGATTCCAACATTTTTCTCGACTAACATTAAATTCACACGAGCGAAAACTCAAAATTCCTCACTCTTTGACTACTTCTTTTCATTCAGAGCCACGATATTTACAAAAATCTCATACTGTTTTTTTGCTTCTTCACAGGGAAAGCAACTAAAAAAATAACAATATATAGCCATATTTCGAATCTTAAACGGTAATCTTAAAAAAATACTCGCAGTTCCAGAAAATTTCTTTGCGCTCTACACAACATACATTCAATAAGTTCCCTTTTCTGCACCGATGTGTCTTGAAAGAAAATTTCTTAAATTCGTTCGGTAAACTGCGTGTCCCGGCAGGCGGAACTTTACCTGAAGACTTTTTTTTTCAACTCACTGTTCATTTGGAAAGCTTTATGCAATCTGAAGAAATGTGAAAATCATAAATCTACGTGTGTTACATTACTAATTGTAAATAAATATTTCGTCCTTCTCTAATTGCTTTCGCTTGTCAGTACCAAAAAAAAAAACATTTACGTGCTTTTTGTGCGTCGCCCCTCGACATCCGCACTCTAACTGAGATCGCTACGCGAAATGGCGAACGCTCCTTCACTTTCAAATCTGAAGTGAAGGGCCGCTTGCACAATTCCGTTTGTATAACTTAAAAATATCGCCTGCGAAATCTCCGCAGGTTTTAGCAGAGTAGCAATGAGGGACGACGACACGATATAAAATTATCTTCGACGCAAAAACTAATATGAAAGAGCGCAAAATATGAGAGAATTCGAGCAGAGAAATAAGCGCGAGATTGAATGCTAATAACAAAGAAACCAAATCTAAGTCTGATTTGGAGGTGGTCATTTATAATAATTTGATATGCCTTTCAAGTGGAACTAATCGAAGTTGATTTCCAAAATTGAACACTCTTTCTCCTCTTTCACATTCTCTCTTCAAGTATTTCTAATCATGCTTTTAATCTTCCCTTTCTCTCATTTCTCTTCTTCCTTGCATCTCTTTGTACATTCATATACAATTACACGTTTGAAATTCATCTACTTCATGATATTTCCAAAGCTCAAATTTTAAATAAAGAATATACCAATTCTTTTTCCAGACACTCGAGAGAAGATTTCATTTCAAGTAAATTACGAATATGAAAATTTGTAGATTAAAATTCATCAATTCCCTTTTTATACAATTTTATATAAGAAAGACATCATTGAATTTTATTACACGCCCACAAGTACAGATTACTTGTGTGTACTCGAGAAAAGATTATTTGATTCCAAGTGAAATCAGGATGTTTTACTATTTGTAGACAAAGATATTAATGAATTTCTCATCTCTCGTCATGATAGATGCAGTTCTCAGAAAGAGACTTGCAATCATCGTCCTTAAAAAATGGAGATTTAATTGCAAAAGTAATAAACTAATACGTTTTGTGTTATCGTTATCACGTTAGAGAATTTTTTGTTCGACCAATTTGTAATAATAGATTTAGTTCAGTTTCACGTTTAATACTCTCAAGTCAAAGACAAATCACGAAATGACCTTCGATAAGAAATCACGTAATTGGAGAGATCCAGATTCGAAATTATTGACGCAAAAAAATATGTAGATCTGGTTCCCTTTGGCTCATTGGGCCCTTTAAAAATGGATATGTGTTAAAAATGAAAATCTAATTAATGAAATCTTTGCATTGTTCCAAAATTACCTTTTTCGGCATTAATGTTGCTAATTATGAGCAAAATTATCGTATGCAAGAAAATTGATTTTTTTAAATATATCTGTCATGCGCACCGCGCTTTTGAACATATGAAAACGAGTAAGAAACAGCACAACAAAAATTGTCGGATGGAGTAAAAATAAATAAAACGGATAGGCGTGGAATTTCAAGCTTTCTCGAATCCCAAATAACATTCAGCGCTTTGTTTTTAATCCTCTCTCTTCTACTTTATGATCTTTTCTGTGTTTTCCACATTTGTGTTCAATATCTCTTCGTTTTGACAAAACTATCACTTGAATTCGGATAGCTATAAACCTTACGAATATATCGCATCCAACTTGATAGAGATGTAAGACTCGATGCTTGTGCCAGTAGTTGGCTGCTTCTTTTGGCGAGTCGTACAAATGTCCATATTGCCTCGCGAAGTCGCATGCGAAGAAAGAATTGGCAAATCGATCGTCTGATTATTACCAGGCAAGTTAGGTCATATACCGCATCACGGCCCGTAAAGCATAAAGTAATTCTGCTTGCATGCGAGCCTCCAGGATCATTAAATTTACGTGGACCTGCACAAAAAGTAAATTCAAAATTAGTAATTTTAATTAATTTTAATTTATTAATTTATTAATCAAAGAAAAAGTCATGAAAATCCCTATCGTAAATTCAATAGGACGTAATTTGAGTAATAAAACAAAAGAGACCAGTCAGAATCTGAGAACTTTTATTTTTTATGTAAACAAATTCCCTTTTTTAATGCTAGATATCATGGCTGATATAAAACATCAAAACGAATTTGTCTTACGCTGTTCAGGAAATTAGGAAGAGCAAGCGACTTATTAATTATTAAATAGCAAGAAAAATGTATCCTTTTTAACGCAAAATTATGAATATGAATATAATGTAACATCTTATGAAAAATATTTATCACTTTTCGAATATAAGAAAGAGAACAATGTACAATTTTACTATCACTGTTCTTCTCGTCGAAATAAGCCATTTCTAAAATCACGTTTTTCTTTTAACCCACAAATTTTCGTGGTTAATAATTATTGATTATTAAATAATTAATGATCAACAAGTATTTTTTTCCGAACTGCATTTTTTCTCGACTACTTTTCTGTATTTTTTAATGCATCATTAAGATTGCTAAAAAAAGGTTTTCTTTTATCTAAACGAATATTCTTTTGCTTAATTTCCAATTTACACATTATAAAACTTTAGCGTACTTTTGGTTGGAAGATTTAAAAAATTCAGCTTTATCACTTTTATATTATCCATTTCAACTTTTAATAACAAAGATTATTTTTTGAAGATGGAAAACAAATGATAACATTTTTTCTTGCAGAATCGTCATTTTTTTATGATTCTGCGAAATAAAAAATTTCGAAATCAATCGTAATTTCAAGGTAAGTTAAATACAAAAACATTTCAGTTTTTAAAATACAAAGATCAACTAAAATATTAATATACTGACTAAAATGACAAAATCAACCGGATGCCCACTTTTCTCAATTTAAAGATTCAAAATCTGAGTTTCAGTGAAAATTGAATAATTTCTATCAACTATTATAAATTTGGTGCTTCCACGATAGTCCACTATTATGAAGCTGGTATTTCATAATTTATAGTTTTAAAATTAGAAGATTTTAACACGATTAAAACCCATAACACCTCCTTCCATATTATAAATTGTTTATCAAGTATTCTAAAAGTCGAAAAAAATCGTCTATTGTGTGATGTAGGAGATAAACGTAATTTATAAAATTGAACTCATGATAACATAATTATTTGAAAATTTCAATTTTACAGTATTTAAGGCCATGTTAAACTTACTCGATTCCTACCTTACCGACATCTTTTTTTGCAACAACTCACGTCTACACCGTTAAAGATATCGAGTTGATAGTTCGAGAAAAGCCTTAGAAAACAATAAACTACGTTTGTATACAACATTTTATTCAAAATTTTCCACAAAAAAAATTTGTTTGCGAATTTTTTTTCAAAACTTTGAACCAAATGTTGTATACACACGTATTTCATTGTTTTCTAAGGCTTTCCCCAAAGAATCAACTCGATATCTATTTCGGTGCGGACGTGAGTTCTTGCAAAAAAAATCGATAATTTGGGTCACGTGACCCATGTTTAACATGGCCTTAAGTAAAAAGAACCTAAGAAAAAAAATACGAGAAGAATCTTTACTTCATTTCAATTCAGTTCTTCGAAATAGTGACTGCTGATTTTATAATAGATTTATAGTATTTTAATACGTAAAGAACTAGATGCATAAAAAATGAACTTTTTGCTTAAATATTAGTCTATATTCTCTAAAAATGGAATAAATTTGATTAAAAATTTAAATTTCTTTCCGATTAGCATTGTTTTCAATTTTATATACGTCCAAATATATCTGATAAATTTAGACAGTGCATCATATCAATTCAGTGACGCTAGATTCTGACCTCATCGTGTGAGAAAAAAATGAACTTTTCAAATTGCAAATTTCTTTTTCTTCGCTCTGAAAGTTTTGGTTGGATGATATCAAAAATTCAGCTTTATCACTTTTATATTATCCATTTGCACTTTTAATAACAAAGATTATTTTTCGAAGATGAAAAACAAATGATAATATCTTTTCTTGCAGAATCGCAAGTTTTTCATCATTCTGCAAGATAAAAAATTTCGAAATCAATCGTAACTTCAAGGTAAGTTAAATTCAAAAACATTTCAGTTTTTAAAATACAAAGATCAACTAAAATATTAATGCAGTGACTAAAATGACAAAATCAACTGGATGCCAACTTTTCTCAATTCAAAGATTCAAAATCCGAGTTTTAGTGAAAATTTAATCATTTCTATCAACTATATTATTGATGCTTCCGCGATGGTCCATTATTATGAAAGGAGGTATTTCATAATTTGTAGTTTGGAAATTTGTAGTTTTTAACACAATTAAAACCCAAAACACCTCCTTTCATATTATAAATTATTTATCAGTTATTCTAAAACTAGAAAAAAAGTTCGTCTATTGTGTGCTGAAAAAGATAAATGTACTCTATCAAAATTGAATTTATGATATCATTGATTTGAAAAATTCAATTTTACAGTATTTAAATAAAAAGAACCTAAGGAAAAAATACGATTTACTTCATTTCAATTCAGTTCTTCGAAATAGTGACTGCTGATTTTATGATAGATTTATAGTATTTTAATACGTTCAGAACTAGATGCATAAAAAATTAACTTTTTCTTTTAATGTAAGTCTATATTCTTTAAAAATGGAATAAATTTGATAAAAATTTAAATTTCTTTCCGATTAGCATTGTTATATACGTCCACATATATCTGATAAATTTAGACAGTGCATCATATCAATTCAGTGACGCTAGATTCTGACCTCATCGTGTGAGAAAAAGATAAACTTTTCAAATTGCGAATCTTTTTCTTCGCTCTGAAAGTGACGAGCCTGTTCTTTTACATAGAAGGGTTCTTTATCTTTCATGAAGGCGAAGGCCTCTACTGATTTGATTTTTCAAACTAGGTCATTGTTTACTGAAACAACATCCTGCCATTCTTCCTTCATATGTACATACTTATCAGCCCTCTACACTGAATCGATTCGAAATAAAAATGCTTGTTTGCAACCCAACTAGAAATTACGCCTCACCTTTTCACTGGGTTTGAACTCCCTCATCACCCTGTCATAATCCCTTTTCGTGACGCGTTCCGGATAGCAAACGGCACTCTTGATGAAGGTTTTCAAGCTTCGTTCGAGGAGCTGATTCACCTCGTTGTAGTCATAATCGTCATGTCTTATACCGAACATACACTGGATGTAGTTCCAAATGGCTCGTCTGAAACGCGATGTGTCAACTTTGTTGTGTGTGCCCATCGTGTAATACGTTAGGTTATAGGCCGTCTTAAACTTGTCGTCGAGAAGATTGCCTACGTCATTGTAAAGCCTGTTTACCAAGGAGTAACCATGGTCGTCCCAAGAATAATCCTGTACCCGGAAGGTGGGTATGTCGTTCAGCTGACCTCGCTGTAAAAAAAAAATATTTAACAATCCGCATTTTTAATTCAATTAGAAAATAATCAGGAGCAATTTGTTGCCTCGTCAAACAAGGACGAGATGGGATTTCAATTATTGTAATGAGACTGGACACCTCAAACTTGAAGCAGATATCGCCACTCCTCTTGGCTCTTTAGGGTGCATGTTTTCTAGCAATTTTTTATTTAATCAGCTATTTTTTTAATCAGCTATTGGCTGACATTTCTGGTATACGCATTGGAGGTTATTTTCCCACACATGCGCCAAGTTAAGCCAATAACTGGTCATCCTGATTGACATAAACAATCAAAAAAACTGCAGAAAACTTGCACCCTAAGGTTGCTAAAAGGAATAGCGACAACTGCTCCGAGTTTTGGGAGTACAGCCTCATTGTTGAAGAATTCTTCTAATTCTAGATTTCAAATCTACCTTGGCAAAGTCCTGGTAGATGAAGGTAGGGTCCTCGATGAAGAGACCGATATCCGAATCTAATACGGAACTTCGTTGGGGTGCAGCTGCCAATTCAGCTGATTGCGATTCCACAGTCTCGAATCTTTTTGACAGCTCTTCTTGCGTAATCTGGTAGGATTCCGATTTTTCCGAAAGTCTCTTCATTCGTTCCATAAGGGTCTCTACACCCACTTCTTGTTCTCCAACTATACTGGGTGAGGAAGGCGGCGACGGGATTGTTTCTAGGAAATTAAGGAAACATTAATTTACAATCGATTACATTTAGACAAAACCAACTTTTTTAAAGCGGAATCTTGTAGAATTAAATGTGTCAAGTACATTTGTGTAGGTAGAATTATTTACCAGTCTTGCCACTGCCGTTGAGAATCTTCTTGGGACTACTAGAAAGCTTGTCTTTGGCAGGTTGTACTTTAATTTTATTGTCCTGAACATTCTCCTTGTAATGGTGACCCGCTACGTTGTCCAGTTCCTCGTTAATGCCGCAGGAGAAGACGAAGGACGCTAGCGAATGGAAGTGAGCCAGAAGAACTATCGCGTGGACAACCTCAGCTAACGACCAATTATCTGCGCCTTTCGTTAATTTCTGCAACAGATGAATCCACACATTTTTATCCGTCTTATACTTTAACAAGCTGAACTTCAAGGAAAAATATAAATCGTTGAATTAAAAGAAGGGAAGAAAATACTTCTACAGCAAATCTAAAATCTTATCTTCTCAAAAATTCATGAATCAAGATAATGACTACAAACCTCTATGTGTGTTTTGTTGAGGAGCCAAGGCCTGTGTGCGAGAATTTTGTTAATTTCGTACAGATCTTGCAACTTTCCAGGTATCGATCTCAAACCCTGAAGCCAGGATGGATCCCCACCTTGATGCAGAAACTCTGACTTTTGAAGGTTTATGAGGTAGCTACACTGATGCCTTCCTGCAGCCTGAAAAAATCATCGTTTTTATTATGTGTTCAAAGTAATTCTCATATTTTATTGAACAAAATCAGGGTGGCGATTCGGCGGACGATTTCAAATTCCCGGTCATTTCCCGGTTCTTCACGGTCAATTTTTTCAATTTTCTCGGTCAACTAGAAGTAACATATTTATATTTCTCGCAAAAAGCAAACATTTATTTTTATCCATGACGTTCATTCTAAACATTCTTTAACACAACAGATCAAACATTGCAAAAGATATCAATTTTGAAAAAAATACTCAAATTTTTAAGAAAAAAATATCATTTTTCTTTACGAAAATTGGACAGTTGGACAGATGATAAATATTTAACTGGAGCACATTAATTTTCAACCATGAAAGTAAATTTTTAAACAAGAAGATTATTTTCGAAAGAGAAAGAATCATTTTTTAGGAAAAAATATTATGTTTTAACGAAATAGTCGAATTTCGAACCAAAAAAAAATAATTACTTGCAACGAAAAATGGAACAGTAACATTTTTAGTCCAAAAAAAAACCAAACAAAAGAGTTTTATACTAAAACGAAGAATTTCATCTGAAAGATGAGTTTTAAACAGATAAATTAACTTTTACTGAAAAAGATGAATTATCAGCGAAAAATTTACTCAATCCTCAAATTTTAAAATTGAAAAAAATGATCTTTAACCAAACAAATTAATTTTTAACTGAAATGATTATCATTTAACTAGAATGGATCATTTTTTGACAAAAATTAATTTTCAACCAAAAAATACCATTTCTGAACAGAATGGTTGAAATTCAAACCAACAAAATAAAAATTTTTAAACAAAAATGGAATAGCGACATTTCTGGCTCAAAAAATTGATTTTAAATAAAATATAAGGGCATTTAACTAGATGAATGTTGGACTAGGATGAAAAATGTTTAACTGTATAACTTGAATTATTAACAGTAAAGAAGAATTTATGAAGAAGAATATTAACTATCGAAGAAAAAGAAGTGAAGTTTCAACGAAATAATAAAATTTCAATTTATAAAGACAAATTTTCACCAAATTGTCGAATTTTGAACTAGAAAAGATCAATTTTCCACTAAAAATGAAACAGTTAAATTTCCAGTTGAAGAAATTTATTTTGAACCAAACCGATGAATTTTCAGTGAAAAGAATTATTTTTTACAATAGAGAAAAATTTTCTACAAAAAAGTCGAATTTCCTATTATGTACATCAATTCTCAATGAAATACTTCAATTTTCAGATTCAGAAATCAATGTTTAACTAAATACTTGAATTTCCACCAAAAAAATATGAATTGATTTTCGATAAAGTAGTTACAGTTTCAGTGATGAAAATATAACTCTCAACAAACAAGTTTACATTTTAAACAAGTAGTTGATTTTTTGATTAAAAAAGGATGAATTTGAAATGAAAAATTCAAACAAGTTTTCTATCATAATAAATAAATATTTCTTCTTCGGAATACTACTTTTACCCTAAAGTCTAAAACTGCTTGAAGTACTTTCTTTATTCAAAATTGAGAAGAGGAAAAATTGTGACAAATTTTGTATTGAAGGAACGATTTTTTTAAAATCCTTTCTTCTGAATTCGAATTATAAATAGTTTGAATAGTTCCCGTTCCATGTAAAAAATTCCCTGTTCCAAGTGAAATTATAATTCCTCACTGAAACTTCCTGCCCTAAAATTAAATCTATAATTATTTTTTGAAATTCCCTGTCTCGAGTCGGATGAATGAGAAGAAGCAGATAAAACGTAATAAATACATTTTTTAGATGAAATTTAGAGAAACAAATTTGCAAAACGTTTTTCTTATAATGAAAAAAAAATCAAAATTCTTTCTCTGATGAAGTCATTTTTCGTATTTTTTCGGTAGAATCCTAAATAGTCCAGTTTAATTCAAATAAATTCCCGGGTTTTAAATTAAATTTCCGGTCATTTCCCAGTCTTTCCTGGTTTCCCAGTCAAGTCGCCACCCTGAAAATGTGTATTCCAGAAAGATTTGAAATTAATGAAATTAATTGAATTCTCAATTTCCATTATCTCTGAATAATACCTGCAACTGAACAAAAGCTGTTTACTTTATAAGACCTGTTTTTACTTTTCTTACGAATGATTATCTTATCATTTATCGTGTTTCGGTGTTTGCACTCGCAAACTTTACACGTGATAAAATGTTTTCGATCAAAGCGGTGGACAGTGTAACATTGGCGCATGCCAAAGGAAAAGACTTGCTCACAAGAGTCAATATTTCTTTAAGGTGATTCAAGTCTATCGAACAAATTTTTCATTATTTTTACTTTAGTTAATGCTGGATATTAATGATGTTATAAAATATTCAATTAAGGTTGTCTCACTTATGTAAACTCAAAGATGGATGACTAATCGTCCTGTTTTTATCAGTCTAATATTGTTTTAGCTTAACATTTCACAACAATATTTGCTCTTCTATAAATTTTATAATGTGCATCTGAACTTTAGAATCTATTTTTCTCCAAAGATATTTATCAAATATTCCAAATACCTTCAGAAAGAAAAAAGCCCAGATTTGGTAGGAAATTCCCAGTTTACGAAATTAAATAAACATTAAACAGCACCTTACAATAAATTAAGTAAATTTGAACTTTAAAGTCTTACCATGATAGCAATAAGATGACGGTAATCGTAAGGAAGAGGACCATCCCCGCGAAGAACAAAGTTTTGGGTTCTTAGAAAATGTTCCAAATATGAAGGGTGTTGGGACATAACCATTGAGACATGATCCAGCCTGTTGTTTTGGAGGAAAGCATCCATGAATAGCATATGCGTCTGAAACAGAAAAAAATTGGAATCAAA
The DNA here is from genome assembly GCA_011762715.2 of Neuroterus valhalla. Classification (NCBI taxonomy): domain Eukaryota; kingdom Metazoa; phylum Arthropoda; class Insecta; order Hymenoptera; family Cynipidae; genus Neuroterus; species Neuroterus valhalla. The sequence continues at coordinate 4,720,055 of WSXT02000006.1, forward strand.
ATCTCATTTTATCCATTTTAACGATGCAAATTGAATTTAATTGCAGCAAAACTTTGTTTGCAAAATTTTCGCATTGCATCAGCCGATCAAGGCCTAGGAAACTTGGACATAATTATAATTTTGATATAAAATAGTAGTAGACCTCGTAATGATTTATGATAATATTATGAACCTTCAGATTTGAATTGCGAGAAATTATTTATAACTCGGATGGGAAAAAATAACTCCAATCAAATCATTTTTTTTCAACTGAAGAGTTATGTTAACAGGTTTTTCCCTGGTGAGACATTTTTTGTTTAATTCTATGAGTAATTAGTTTTACAATATTTCAGTAACCTTGAACCTAGAATTATTCGGTAATCATTTACTGCTTTTGACTCATTATTTATGATTAGAGAACTTTTATAAGCATACAGTAGAAGAGATTAATATACATGGAATGCTCTCAACATTTTCATCATTTTTTAAGGCAATTTTCCTTGTGTAAAGGTAGGTATTTTTCCAACTTAACGTCCGCGAAAAATAAGATTACCGATTATTACTCTTTGATGTAGATAAGCTCGCACTTGCAAAGGCAACAAGCAATGGCGCAAAAATTAATATTATTATCATTACTATTGCGCAAAATGATTATTGTTAAAGATTGTCTTAAACTGGGAATAGTTAAGCCAGCAGGCAAAGAATCGTATTGCGTCATCAGAGGTCGCCAAACGCGTGATCGATCGCTAGTAATCTCATGATCTGAAAAGAGTCTTAAATATGAGTATTATCCTCCTGCCGAAAACGTGCTAATGGCGAGCTATAAAAATGACCAAGTTTATCTCCGCATGAAAAAAGCTTATCACAAACTTTTCCTCGATTAGGTTTTTATTCAAGGTTATTAATCAAATATAAAAAGGCTCCCTGCTCTCGTAAATAAGGGTCCACTAATGGATTGCAAGATTAAAAATAACAGACATCACCTAGCCAATACCAATCAATCAACACACTCGAAGTAAATTTCTGTCATCACTGCTACGAGGGAGTTAATTGGTTGTTTGAAAAATAAAGAAAAATTGTTCAAAGGAACATCTACGATTTCCAAGAAGGGAGAAACAATATCAAAAACATTGTTTAGTGTGACAGTGCTCATCATATTTTGTTGCAAAAATTTTGGCACGTCATAACTTGGAGACTAGCCATAATGAGCCAATTGATTAAAAGTTAGGTAGAAATAACCTAGTACTTTTAATTATTATTGTTATAGCACATGTAGTTATAAATATTTGTTCTGTTATTTTCATGAATGAGTTGCAGATCAAATATAAAGGCAATTACAGCGCAGCGGTGGGATTTACACGACTTTCTTTTGAAACCTTTCTCTTATGCTAAAATCGAAATGAAAGATAATCGAAACACCAAGTTTTGATGAAAGAAGTAATAAATTGATATCATTAGCCACTGAACAACTTTATGAATACTTGACGTTTGAAACTCTCAATAAGAAAGAATTGACACTTTTACTCTTCAAGGTTAAAACATAAGGAATCCTTTACACCGCGTAGGCGTAACTATCATTATCATTCTCATTTTACAAGCGTGTTTTTCTATCTTGAAAACTAAAATAGCTAAGCTGAAAGCTGTCCTGAAAAGCGAGTTTAGCTATGTGCAAGGTTAAAGCGATAATGGGATTTTAGTGGTAAAACTACATGCAGAGATATTCGGCATTCAACCTTGAAACGCACTGATGTGTGGAATACTGGACAGGAGGGAAAACACTCAAAACTAGGAAGAGAATTGGTAATTTTCTAGAGGGGAATCTTTATGACTACCATCCCCCTTTGCTCTTGCTTTCGGTAAACAAGATTTGATGATAATAATAGTAGTGGTAGCGCTATGTGGGCGGGTACAGAACGGGTATAATCAACGGCAAAAGTGAGGCAGGCAAAAGTAAAGCTCGGCGAAATAACAAGTGGCTCTATAGACGCAATGAATCGAGAGGGCTGTTGCCTCGATTGAATGTACCAACGAGTCGCATAAACAGTCACATAAATTTTAATAGAGGTTTATATTTTTATCCTCATCAGCAGAGAGAGGAGGAAAGTAGTGGAGTGAATGGAACTGTAATCTCCACAGCACAAGTTGCCGACCTCATGGACAATAAAGACATTTTTTATTAATGAACAAACTAGTGGTTTTTTGTTGTTGTTGAAATTGTGAAGAGTTTGTGTTCCGACGTTACATCCTCGAAGGCCTTGAAAATATTTAATCGTGCAATAGATCGGAAGCTTGAACATTTTAAACCCCAGAGGTGTGCCAGAATTTGAATTTCCGATCACGCGACTTTTCTACGTCACTGTGTCAAGAAAAACAAGAAGGGAATAATTAGCCAAGTGTTACGTTCAATTTGTTTACACTTGGCTCTTGAACATTTTTATCCGCCAAGTGACGAATACCATATCCCTTGATTTTAGATTCATGAAAAGTTGAGTGCTTCTTGAAAACATGTTGTTTTCACTGAAAGTCTAGCCAGCTATTCGACTATCAAATTTATTTCACTTCCCAAAACGGAAGTTCTTTTCTGTTTGCATGAATAGTTTTAGAAAAATTTCAATAGACACTCAATTGTACGAAAGCACTTTCACAACGAAATTTTTAGGCAAGCGCATTAAATATTACATACAGAGTCTCCTGTGCTCATTTAACCAAATGAATTTGCAAGATGACTAAGCCGAATCTCGTTCGCAGCCGAAAGGGAAAAACAAGAAATGAACAACAGCAGCGAAGGGGCAACAGAAATGTATACGAGTCCGTAAACAAGATGGTGAATCGAAACTCGAGACTAACTGAGAGTAATAGATCATACACAACCTGCAAAAACCTTGTGCTACATTGGTCTGTACCATCCTGCGCCCACATCCATAACTCGACCAGAATCCTTCAAAAATTTTCATGCAGATGCATTCTTTATGCAGGGCGAGAAAGAGACAAGAAAACATTCAATTTTCCCTGCATCAGTGGTAGAAATGTACACGAAAGATGTCTTTTGATGCAACACTTTCGCTGATAAGCTTGGCTAATCACGGGAAGTAACACCCACAGAAATTTTCATCATAAAATTCAGGGAACTCTTTAGTATTACAAAATGTTTCTTTTTTTTCCTCAGTACTAGTCGTAACTATTTGATTGTTTGATCGACGGAACATTTTGTAATAATAGACACTGCCAAAAATTGTATCTTACCACTCATTATTTGCACGCCCTCAAACAACAAGACTCTCTTCGTCCTTTTGTAACACCAGATCAGTACTTTGGTAGACTTGAATGAATAGGAGATTGATTACCATAATTTAATCGTATGCTCTCCTTATCAATACAAATTTCACTTTAATAAAATCTTTATTTAACCAAGGACATTTTACCAGGTCTTGTTTGATCATCCCCTCAGCAAAGAACCTTTATTAGGAAGGTGTAAAAGGAAAGGGGATCTACGAGATCAGATATAAAATCTGAAATGATGATTCCAAATTCCTTTCACAATTCCCTGGGGAAGGTTCATATGCTCCCTAGTTTTGTTTATTACGAATATCTTGAGCTCCCTATCTGAACTCTGAAGCGGTATCACTCACAAAATCTCTCGGCTCGGAGTCTAAGCAATAAAGCAAACATTAGCGAAAGAAAAACAAGAGCTACTGTGCACTCTTCGATAAGAGGCCGTTAAAATATAACGTAAAGTTCTAGAGAAAAAAAAAACAGAGAAAAAAGACAAAAAAAAACAGAGAAAAAAGACAAAAAAACAGAGAAAAAAGACAAAAAAAATTGAGGAAAACAAAATTTTAATGTTAAAAACATCAATAATAAGATATGTTTAAGATTCTTCAACAGGATACAATCATAGGAGAAAGATGTAATTTTTTTTCTTCTCCAAGTTCAATAGAGCATTGGGAGAATTTTGCATTACCATTCGTAAACTTGTGAAGATGTTTGTAAATATGTTTGTAAAGCAGTAACAGTAAAATTTTGTCAGTGGTCCGACAATTTTGAAACTTGAGTGTATAATAAAGGGGACATGCTGAGTTGTGGATATGGTACATTTTGAATGATGAACAGATTCGACCTTGTACCTTCCAGAAGGTTTCACATCGTGGGTCATGTATCACATATTCACACCACAGGAAAACTGAGAGTGCACGCACATGTGTGTGCTTACATATGCGTAAACACGCACTCGGCATAATAAAAAGACGCAAAAGAATTGCCTGTGGTATTTGGATATCTGACGGTATTTATAGCATCCTGAGCGACCAAGAGAGGGTAGAGCAGTATCTAAGAAGAAATAAGATTAGCAGGAACATAACATTTATAAGTGTTACCAGAGTTTAATACATCGAGATTATGGACTGAAAAGCAATTCTTGAACCAAAATATTCAGAGCCGCCATTATTCTGAGATTGCAGAGGCATCATACGATCATACGTGACAAATACTATTAAGAAGACACTCGCTTTGGAAGCATCTTGTCTTGTCAGATAGTCTACCATAGAGGTTGAATTTACTTTTCAATGGTGAAAAACTTGCAACAAGGGACTTTCCATCAAGTGCTTGGAGCCGGATCTCAGATGCCGATTTTTTCGAATAGAACTGGATAAAATTTGAAAAATCCGGATCGACCCCTCCATTAGAAGCAGTTTTCTTTTCACACAAAGAAAAGGATCACTTCCTGGTTCAGGACACCGTCATCCTTTGTTAGGAGTCGGCTGTTGCAAACCGGCGCGTGTCACGTGGATGGCAATAATCGATATATACCGTGACGTCAACTACAACCAATAGGAGAATAGCGTCAGCTGCTAAACAGGCCATCCACTGATAAGAAGGAGCATCGAACTGCATCAAACTCGAGGTTCTACGGTTCTAGCCAGTTTCTTTGTTCTCCACCTCGCGCCTACTTTTGGAAGAATTTCTTTCTTTGTTGTCATTTTCCGAGAAGGACCTGGAGCATTCTTGTCAAGATGGTGTAATAATAGTATGAACGGTATGAAAAAGATTTCTTTATCTTCTTCAGTTTTTATCGAGTGCTTTACTAGATAGCTGATTTCTCCTTCGGGTCAACAGCGATTACATCGTCAAAATAGGCAGACGTAGGTGATGTAGGACTGACCTTGATTCGTAATACGACCAATCCAGACTCGAGATTGGGAGCACGCGCTTTCAGCTTATCGATGTTGACGACCCATCCAAGGGGTGCCGCATCGGCGAAGCGATATCATGATCTTGAATTCGAAAATTCCTGTCGAGTCGTCGATACGATATTTATTCATAGAATGTCCTCGTTGTTGAATCTAAACGAGCTGTGTTTCTTTTCTACTCATTCAACGAGCAACACAAGAGTGAGAATTTTGATTCCAAGTCAAGAGACTAGAGACACTTGGTCTTTATGTTCTCCCACGACGTTTAGACAATAAAATGTCTATTTTTCACTCTTGTCATTCTTTTCGGGATTGTTCTTCGGGATCATTGTGAGATATTTTGAAATCTGAGGAAATGTTATCAGGTTTGTTTGCTTCCCTGCTCAGCGGAGAACCTTTATTCTTAAGGGGCTGTCCATAAATTACGTAACGCTATATTAGACACACTGACTACGAAAGTTTTGTTATGGTAGAGTTACGGAAGGACAGGGAGGAATTTTCAAAATGTGACGTAACGTTTTTCAAAAATGAAATTGAGAGATTTACAACAATACTGAGCAAGTGAGCATTGCGTGTCTGCTCAACTCGGTTCAAGCTTATTCCCCGCCGTTACCTGATACCTCTTCATTCATTTATAATTTTATAAATGATTCATATTAAATTATATTATTTTTCTCATAAAAAACAGAAAAGCGAATCTGCAGACGTTGCGGCTCGTTTACAATTTATATTCTGCTACTGGCTTCCATCGGAGTCGAGTTTGGATTCGACTTGCGGCTGCGGTTTCGCGATGTTTTGTGTCCTTCACTGGTTCCCTCTAGTTATATATTTCTTGACCTATTTTCTACTTTTTTAACAGGCGTTACGTTACGTTACAGGCAGGAAAGAGTGAGATTGTTACGGTAGCGTTATGAACAGACAGACAAGTCGCGAAATTTCGAGATTTCAGCGTTACGTAATTTATGGATATTCCCTAAGGTATAAAAGAGAAGAAGGAATCTACAAAAATCATGTCTATGATTTCCAACACTTTTCATCAGTCGTAAACTTTGTCTCGATTTGTTTTAAACAATTATCAACAGTTTCTGTAAAGAACTTTGTATTATCTCACTTTCTAAATACCTTTCAAATGTGACTGGAAAAGTAAAGCATCAAGATTCCCCAACGGGAGTATTCAATTTCTGCGAGTCGTCACGAACCCAGGAAGTATGCGGTTTCAGGGTTAATATTGAGGTGATTGGTTTTACCGCAACCAGCCCCGACATTATAACCTCTATTAAATTGTATCTTGAAGAAATTGTCACTAGAGATAAGCATATTCTGGGAATTATTCAAGGTTTCAGAAATTATTTTAAAACACTTGGATTGAAACTTCCTTCAAATTGAATGCTACTAAACTAATGTATAAAAGTTGAAGAGCCCTTTTACGCTTGCTTTTGAGCTCGGTTTTGAGTATCAAGCCCAAAGGCCAGAGTTGTACCAAGAAGCAACCGGTTCGTAAGCGACGCCATAAACAATGACTTTCTAGCTGGGATGAGGTGAAAGATATTACCCATTTGCATCAACTACAATTTTTTATAAAAAGCCAACACGGATTAGACCCATCAACCTCTGATCCTCCAGCATTCAACAGATGAATAAATTATGGAATTAAATTTCAGACACTAATTTTGACTAATAGATGTAAACCGAGATGGAAACATTTTCACTCGAAACGTAACGAAAGTAATTTAGGTAATTTTAATTTTGAAAAGAAATGACACAGTTGAAACAATCTAAAAATTCATAACTTTTCTGGGAAGAATTGCAATTCGTAGAATGAAGATGTTTTTTTTTCGACCAGCCCCAATGATAAAGTGGCGGCCCATCAACGACAAATATCTCACTGTCTGAATGTGATAAAAACGAATGATTCAAATGACGCAACTATGGACTGGAATAAAAATTCTTATTCTGGGATACGTGCAAGGCGCGTTTAGCCAACCGGTTTATCGGTGTTTACCTCATGAAAACCTGTCCACATCTAATTTTTTCCCCTGATCTAGATCCCCTTGGACACGTCGCCTGGACACTGAAGGAAGATGCCGTTATCGATTGGTAAAATTGTAGATTAACGCTAGTTTTTTTTTTCGTAAATTGCTCAATTCCGTCGCAATTCTTGACGCTCACAGTGCCTCATTAAGAATATATTTGGTGTTGAGGGATTTGATGAAGATTCCTACCTTACCGGTATTTCTTTTCCTCAACCTCCCGTCTACTTGAAATGAGATATCATGTTGAAAAATTAGGCATTTAAATTAAGAGGCACTAAGCAGTTTTTATTCCGATATATTATTTCATATAGAAAGGATGACAAAAATGTCGGTAATGTAGGAATCTTATCACATGACCCATCTATGACATGCCCTTAATGAAAAGTCTTAGAATCTCAGGTCTGTTTCTTGTAAAAGTCTTGGACCTGGGAAGAAGCGAAGGCGCCTGTGACCGCACGTATAGACAACATTGGAAACGAGAACCCAGATCTCGAAAACCGGTTTCCACTTGAAAAACAATTTTATGATCTCGATGGAGCACAACACAACGCGAAAGAGCGCGAAGGAGGAAAAAAAAACAAGTTCGATCATTTCTCCTTCCACTATGAAGGGTTCGATTTAAGACGAGACCAGATGGGGACACCCTGCCAATATCTCAAATCTCAAGTCCTCAAATGATTCAAGGACAAAGATAAAGCGAAAGAGAAAATGTTTTCAGCAAATGCATGCTATTAATTGTTTTTTTTTTCAAATAAAATATTGTTCAACTGTAAATGATTCCAACTTTCACGTATCTGGAGTATTTAAACTATTTAAAATGAAACAAGCTTAAATTAAACTCTGCTTAAATTTAGGTTTATCAAAAAAGGGAGGTCTAATAGTAAAAATGTTTATATTTTTAATCTGAAGAATGAAGAATCGAGGAATTGTACACTTTAAATTTCAACTATTTAAATTAGAAGTCACGCATCAAATTTTCAAATTTCAAATGGAAGCCATGAAGAAACAAGTTCTAAATGCCAGATATATCCAAAAATAATCGCGATGCCTCATAAAGGGCGTTCCTAGTGAAAACAGGGTCCCATGTGGAAAAATCTCACATTGCGTCTTATCCATGATACGAACAGGGGGATTTTGTTAATCTACTCTCAGTGGCAATTATTGCTTAGTTTATGATTTTGTTTTCCAGGGTTTGTTATTCTAGAGTCTAATTATAAAAAGGCTCCTCCTGTTATAGTTCCCAACGGAAATCCTTAAGCTTTGGATTTCTTGGAGAATTTCGAGCATATTTTACAGTTTTATTGCAGATACGTGCTTTAGGAAAGAAGAAGGGCGTTGAAGGGAACATAAAGATTCTGATATACGCTCTGTTCTAGGCTTCCTCTTTTAGCAAATAGCGACTTGAGCTATAAACTAACATTGTGAAGCGAAGATGATATTCTGAAGAGGTTTAAAATTAAAAAGTTTCAACAGCTGTCTCTTCAAACACAGGCTGGTAGTTTTTTCAACAGAGATAGAAAACTGATCCTAAATGGGATATCAGAAGGTTAGAACAGCATTTAAAAGACAAACACTCTCATTCAGGTATAATATGACATTCATGATTGCGAGGGGTTATATTGATCCTTTGGATTAAATAGATGAGAAAGAAAAGAATAAATAAGATAATGGTAATGGGGCATAAAATGATACACAATTTCACGGACCTAGAAGTGTTTGTCAATTTTTTTTTTTTTTTTGTTATTGGTGATAAATAGGCTTTGAACTGTATTCTACCATCTAAAAGGAGAGACGAAACCTTTCGGAAAACATATTACAAACATTCCTCATCCTAGATTCTAGAACTTTCATGTTCAACAACTTGTTTTCAATATCTTCACCTTTATTCTGGAATCCCCTTACTAATAATATCCGAAATGCAGAGAGAATTTTACTTTTTTTGAGATAACCTTTTTCGACACCTCGCAACAGAAAACCCCAAAGTTCAAGATCGTTTTGATGCGAATGTTCCAAAAGATCAGCGTAAAACTATTTTACGTCATTGTACTCATACCTATTACCTACAGGTACTATATCTTGTTCAAACTTTCCAATTATCTACCGACGCAGATTAGGGAATTTTCCGTAACTCTGGCCCTAGCTCTGAGCAAAAACAAGACATTTTTGGTGACATGACATTGCATTTTATTTTATACTGATTTATTATCCCTTATTTTCATGATTATACAATGCTTCTTCGACGAAGTTGTTTACCGACGCATTAGGAAGAATTAATTTTTTATCATTTCTGGTTATCTATTTTCCCTACGGAAAGTTTGACATTCGGAATGTGTATTCTCTAAATTCCAATTTGGAAATGAAGAATGGCGTGATTGGAAAATGAAGAACTTTGAATCTCATCATTTAGAATAAATATTGCATCTTTTTTCAGTATTATCCGTAAACACTAAACAATTTGGAATTCGAGAACTAAAAAACTGAATATTTGGAAATAAAGAACTCTAAATTAAGTGTAAAAAATTGAGCAATTTTAATATTCAAATAAAATGCAAAATAAAACTTTCTTTCCAAATCAGGAACTGTTCAGTAGCTCAAGCATTTTGGAATTTTCCGTCAAGATAAAATTATTTTTTTCTGAATTCTTACATTAAAAATATAAGTTTTGAATGAATTATTAATAATAATAAAATTTGCTTAACTTTGGTCCAGTGTGGGTTCATTATCTCACTTCATTCCTATTTACTGACTAAAATGGACTACGTGACTAACTTGAATAGAAGCTAATAGTGAAATTATTAAGCTCGGTGCAATCCGAGGTTCAATCAGTAGATTTGGGTTTCAAACCCAATAATGAATACGTGCATATCGTCACGTAGGCACTTCCAAAAATAAAGTGCAGCGTCTTTTTTCAAATTGAAAGGGGTTACAATCATAAATGTTATCTTCTAATTGAAATTGAGAGAATTTCACACTTTCAAATATTTACTTTTGCTATAATTTTACTATACTTACTTTACTTGAAGACAATTAGTTCATAAAATATAAATCTGGAGAAAAAAGTTCTGGTTAAATATAGACTTCGAAAGGAATGCTGTTTGTTTTAACCAGAATTCTGGTCAAACTAAGCAGAATTCACATTAGAAGAAATTGGTTACTTCAACTAAAATTTTCTCGAGACGAAATTTTCCATACTTCATATGCTGATTGTAATTCAATTCAAATATTCTATTTAATTTTAGAAAACGGTAGACAAAATGAAGATATCATTATTTTTTTCCGTGTTTGTTGAATGAAATGTCGAGAGAAAAGCTGGGAAAATGCAGTTTAAAAAACTTTGTATATAAAAAAGAAGAATATCAGCCAACAAAGAACCTATTTTTACATTTTCAAGCAAAGAAATACAAATTCATCCATAACTGAAATATTTATCTTCAAGTTTTTTACAAAAAAAAAAAACAAAAAAAAAACGGAAATTAAACAGTAAGCACACTACGCACACCCAGAAGAAGCAATTAAAGCTGTGATGGCCTCTTGGTGAAAGACAGCAAAATGAGGTCCTTCAAACCGGTTCCGTTATCACGATAAATTAAATTAAATTCTCTTCACTTTCATGCAGTCTTGAGTAGATGTAACTTACATTATGCATAAATATATGAATAAATTAATTAATTTATACGATTATCTTAGAATTTATTATTCTTTCGTATTTCCTGCTTAGGATGTCATAAATTCATCTTTTAAAAAACAAAATAAACAACAGCATGAAATGGACAACAAAGTAAAGCAGAGCAGAACAAAGATTGATGATTTAGATTTGCTTTAAGGAGAGCAATAAATCATTTGCCAAGAGGTCTCGTTTGGAGCACAGGTGAATTTTCTGACATCAAAGCTATATTTCTACAGAAGGGGAGGTTTCTGGTGGAAAAGGGACTCGCCCTTATTCATGCTCCAAAACTCTTTGTGAACTTGGGACCCGTTTGATCTGGGTTGCATAGTTATACACGAACGAGGGATAGTGATTATTTATTTATTCATGAAAGACTATCAAACGTTACATGAGAAGAGAAACGAAATTGCCCTACTTCTAAGTTAAAAATACCCAAATAGACCACGTTTTTCCCTTTTCAGAATTCGTCCCTATCGTCCTTTTCATGCTTCAACACGTTTACACTAGAATTTCTCGCTCAGCAGGTTTCTGAAAATACATTTTACGAGCATTTTCGTATGAGAAGAGCAGTGATAGTTACCATATGAGCAGCATCAGTTTTTCTAGTTTTTTGTCCACAATAATAAATATTATTCGTTGAACCGAGGTTCAAACTTTGGGAAATTGTGTGCGAAGACGTAAAGCAGATGTCTCAGCATTATTCTTTTTTGGAAAACTGGAGAAAAAGTTGTCTATTTTCATTTTCTCAAACCATTCCCCCAAGTTTCAGCCAACAATATTTAATTTTGATGAAAAACTGGAGAAGCTGATATGGCTCAGAGGATAAGTATCACAGTATCATATGCCCCTAAGCTAATTCACAAATTGAAATTATTTTCACAACTCGAACAGCTCTCTGCTAAGTATATCCCAGTTAATGTGACGCTAATATGCAGAATAGTGTGATGATATCCACTTAATTAGAAGTAATTAATTAGAAGTAATCAATTAGTGAATACGGAAAATCTTAATTTAATGTTGATAGTATTGATATGTATAGCAGTTTATCTACATGGCACACTAACCGAGGAAAAAGAATCGTATGGGTGAGTTGATTTGATAGAATATAATGAATGCGAATGCCAATTTTAGTAATGAAGATTAGAACAGGTCATTTGAATAGGTCATTAGAAGAATTTTTGCTAAGATGGGAAACACGAGCTTTAAGCACTGCTGAATAATAATTTCGCTTTCTGACTTTTTTCACTGCTGGAAAATGTCCTCTAAAGATGGTATGAGAGATAAAACTTATGGTTGTCAAAAAAATCGAAAAAATTCATGAAACTGTTTAGCCCTACAATGTAGGAATGATGGATTCTTGTATAGTATGAGAACTATATTCATCTCACTTAATTACAGTTAATAATTACACCATATGTACTTTTTCCATTCCTTGGATAATTTGTTTGTAGTTTCTGACTCTTATCTAGAAAAGAAAGGAAATGACAATCATGCTCAGTGCACACCGACCTACTCATGACTCAAATTATGTATCCCCAAACGAGTCGTAACACGTTTCACAGTGTAATAACTGGCTACTAATACTTAAATACAAGTGCTGACAATGACAATGAGATCTATTTACAATATCGAAGAACATGACTTGATTTGCGTTCACTTTTAGGCTCTTTAAATCACAAAGACCCAATTGAATTTAAATACTAATGCAAGAGGACTTGAGGAAGCAAGAATCATTAACATATTTAAGCACTAGGCGAAGGTTACTTCCGTGTTAATTCAACGACCAGACATCAAAGTATTTCTTTTCAGATTTCTTTTTCATTACTTTTTTAGTGAGATGAGCCTCTGTTGAAAAAAAAAAATTTACATTTTTTACACTCTTTCTGATCGTATTCAGAAACCTTGATCTATTCCTTGTGTTGGTCTGTTGGCCAAGACTTGATAAATAACAAATTATACCGAAACCGGTTTAGAATTTGGATTTCACGTTGGAACGAGTTATAAATGAACCCAACAAATGTTCTGATAAAAACGATCAAGATGTCAGTGTGCAAATCATGCCGATAAGAGGACTGTCAGAATGAACCTTTTTCTAAATCGAGTTCTAAATTTCAATTAACACGGAAAAAAACGGGGAACGATTTCATAAAATCAGATATGATCTTCAAAAAAGTTTTCGTCATTCTTCCGAATTCTAGAATGTTGAATATTGTACGAATTCAAGAAATACGCCAATACGCCAACATAAAAATCTATAAAAGAATGACAAAGAGGTGATCCGAAAAATAAATTCCAATACCTTCATAATATAGAAAATTTATAAATACAAAATGTGTTCAACGTTTTCAATGCACACTTAAACATCAATTTCAACTTTCAAAAATTAATTTTTGAAAATAAAGTAGTACTCTAGATTTTTTGTTTGTTTAATTACTCAGCATCTACCAAGAAACTCAAAAACCCCAGGCTTAATAAAAGATTTTGAAAACTAATCAGTAATACTTCTACCAATTTTACGAAATATTATATTGTTCGAAATGGCCGACAAGAAACGGCAAAAGATGTCCATAATTATCTCGCCTTACAACATACAAGTTACAAATTGTCATTGTATGCAATTACTCAGAAGAATAACTAAATAGTATAAACCAGAAAAAAATGACGAAACCGCATAGCACAAAGAGTTGCTGTCAAGAAAAGATGTTGATGCCTTCAATGGAAAAGACAATGTCAATTGTATTCATTTTCCTAACCTAAAGAGACTTAATTAATTCGTCTCTTGGCCTTGGTAATAATTTTCCAATACTTGGGCCTACTTGGGGCGATAATTATACGTTTAAAAAACTGAGTGAATTTCAAGTAGTGCAGAAACGGATTGCATCAGAAATAAGCGGTTTCCCTGGACCTCGGAATTTTCCACCGCCTTCTCGTAAGAGGGCCACACGGAAGGGCACAAGAAGAGGATTATAAATTAGATTTTAGAAACTCACATCTTTTGAAATCTGTCCCATACTGCTGGTTCCGCCAAGATTGGCTTCCGTACCCGCCTCCGGGTAGTTGCTTTGCTCGTTTGCCACAGGAATTTTGGATGATAAATGTAAACACTATTTGCACAAAAACAAAATTTCTTTGTCACAAGAAAAAAAATCTCTCCGACGCCGAAAATCGAAACCTGTCCGAGTTTCGATGACTAGCTGAAGATAACAAATAGAATCAACGGTTCGTTGTTTTTCAAGTCTTTAATTCCAGGACAGACGTCCAAAAGTTGTCACTTTTGAAGAGTAAGAACAGGAAATTACCAGTCATAATACACTCTTCTATCACAGACGTCACCTTTATTTTCACCTTGTTTTTTAATAACTACCGACAGAATAAAAAATAATTGTAATCATCATTCCGATCACACTAAAGAAGATTAAAAATTTGAAAAAAAGTTCAAGCAACAATTACAGACACCACCTAATGTCAACACGCCTACACCAAAAGAGTGCCGGTTGCTTACTGTCCTTACTGACGGCTGAAATGGCTGAAAGAACGAGCTGGCTTCTCGTGCGATCATCTGGTTGCTATTCAAGTGGTGGTGGTGGAACCGGCTGAACTGGTGGGGAATGCCGGCTCATTGCCGGTAAAGTGGAGGAAGGGATGTAGCATGCATTTCCTTAGCCCCTACCCTCGACAAGATTTATTCTCGATGCAGAATTGCACGATGCATTCATCCAAAGATAAAAAAAATTATCATCTGTTCGAAGCATTTTAATTATTATTGATGCAGCTTCACAACGCTAGTCTAGATAATCAATTATTCACTCTCGTATCGTCACAACTGTCAGATCAGATGCCAATTTGACTTTTGCATCATCAAGCCAGTTTATGAGAATCTACTTCCTCCTCAAAATCGCCTATTTGTTAGAAAACAGTTCGAAAGTCATTAAAGAGAAGGAGATTGAATTCCGATGCATGCATTTCATACCAACATGGCAATAATTACAATAGGGAAGGAACAAAGTACAAAGTACAAAAAATGATCTTGATTGAAGGATTATTCTCGATAGTAAAGTACAATTCTTGGCAAGTACTAATACCGAAAATTCATTAGGAAATTTCAGATTGCAAAAGTACAGATTCTTCAGATAATCAGGATAATGCATCTTTTATTATTATTATTATTATCATTATTATTATTATACCTCATATTTTAATTACTCAAAATTTTGCGTGACAAAAGCTAAAAACCTGATTCTGAATGATTTCGTGATTTGTATGCGGGGAGATGAAAGCTAATATTAATGAATGATGACAGCATGCGTTTTATTTTTTTTGAGATTATTTAAACATTACCATAATTTTTTCTGTGTGCAGTGGAAATAGTTGTGATGTGTAGCAGCAAAAATGACAACGAAAATTGACTATTTTATCGACGCCAATATTTTATTTCAATCTCGATTTCAATACTTCAGCCTGTTTACGGTGACAGAGAAAGAGTGACCAAGACCTGTGAATTTCAAATGACATGACAGATGCCGATTGCATCAGCCTAGTTTTGCAATTTTGAAATAGGTACTTGCACTGGTTGAAAAACACATTAAAAGCTTCCCGAATCGTAATGTTGCTTCACATTACATGATATTGTAATTTTCAAATGTTTGTTATAATGTTACAACACATGTGTTTTGTATTTGCATTGTAAAACTATGAATAAATTACCATTTTCAGCTAAATTTTTATCTGCAGGTTTGTTTGAAAGACTGCAAACAGTTGCAACTAGTTGCCAACTATAGTCTCTACCTCGGTTTCTACCTTGGCAATTATAACTACATTCACGACTTTATGTTGTGGTAGTTAACTGTTTGCACTTTGCAGTGTTTTCATCCAACATTGAGATAAAAAATATCTTTTTGGGGATATATGCAAGAAATGTTTCCTCGTATATGTGGCTTTATCACAATTTTGATAGAGCTTTCTGATTATTTACTTTTTATAAAATTTGAGTTTGAATATTAATATTCCTGTACAATAATTTATTATAAAAAAAGGGATGGATCGAGGGATGGATCGTCCTCATTGTGTGATGAAATTTTAGTTGCAGATGCAACAGAAATGCTTTCCATTTATGATTGTATTGCTCATATTGCATCATGATTTGTTTGTTGCAATTAATTTTGATATCAAAATCTATCTCAAAATGTTGAACGTGTTCTGATGCAACAGGCATTTGTCTTGACAACTTGGAATTCACCAAGTATGCATTACTTATTAATGGGAAAACAAGTATGCATTACGGGGAACAGTTTTTAAGGAACATAACGGACTTGGAATATTCCTCACAGTTTTTACCATTCAATGATTCACCACTTTTATATACGATTGTACACAAAAGAAATAAATTTCCCAGGGAACTAAAAAACTTGATTACGTTCCTGAGAAAGAGGGCTGGCTTGAATCAGCTGATGCCTTAGCGACAGAAATGATTGTACTAACCGTAGTAAAAACATCAGCTTCAAGAGCATTAGAGGTACCGGCACGAGGCACAATGTGATCTCTGGGGCAAGCATGAACGACTACCGGTTTTCCGCTATGGGTCCTGGTGTTAGACTCTTAATTTGATTTATCGAACTGATAAAGATAAATATACCCAAATCTCACATCAAGAATGATGAATAAATCTATTGAAGAATTTGCAATTGATGTCAATTTTCCTTAATGAGAGTTTGAGATAAAAATGTTAATATCTACGCTATGACTAATATTTAATTAAGAGTCTGTATTGTAGATTATAGAAGAGGATTTTAGAGATCTTCACCAAATAGGGTCGGGTTGAATTCAATACCTTAGCCCAATTCTTTTCCAGCTCGTTCGGATTTGAACCATCACGATTTTTAAACTGTCAATTTCAAATAACCAGTTGTCGAGGGAAGAGAAGATTTCCTCCAAAGTAGAATGTACACAATAGTGAAAATCGGAAGAATTTTATTCTCGATTTTATCTTTAATCTCGAACAATGGAAACGTTCTCGACAATAAGGTTCCTTTATCCTACATTAAAAGTTGAAATTGATTTGATTTTATTGCAGGAAGTAAAAGTTGGGTGGCAGTAAAATTTTCCTACAAGCGAGGATGTTGCAAGTATAATAGTTAGGGGAAGAAGAGGAATAAAGAGAAAACTACAAAGAGGGCTACAAAACTGCATAAGGAAATCAAAGTGGATATCAAGGAAGATTTTTTGCCTCCGCTTGTGTGAGTCTTGCATAAGCCATAAGGGAAACTTGAATCGAGGGTTGTGCAGGGTTTTTCTTGGAATTCCATTTTGGAACAAAGACCTGCAAGTAAGGCAGCATGCAACCTACGAAAATGTAGAGTCGCGTCATTGGGCCATGGGGCCATAACCCATAGAGGAAAGCCTTTTTCTCCCCTCATCCGTCTCTTTATTTCCTTGCGTCCTGTAGGAAGACAAAGAAGGCCTACTGGTCTCAATAGATTTCGACATCTCCCCACAAAATCACCCCTTGCTTTCCTCTCGGTTAGATAAAGGTACTAGGGTTCTTAAAGACTTAAGCAAAAGAGAAGGTAAAATCCGCTTGATCTCATGTGCATCACCTCCTGCAAATAACCCTCTTCTATTTTAATTAAACTTGATGTGTAACTTGCAACCGAGTAAACACTCTATCGACGTGTATATTTTCTGTTTCTTTTACACTTGAATGCGATTGCAAAAAGACCTTCGCAACTATATAAACATGAACAAGGAGATCCTCATTTCTATACACGAGTGGCATATGTTGCAAGTTTGAGGAAACAATAAAAGTTAAAAGTGAGGATGACCTAATTGATTCAAATGAAATATGTATAATTATGATTACATATTTTGAGTTTGTGATGGTATTTGCTGAATCTGAGACACTTTCTGACGTCACGTACACTTGGTAGCTATCCAAGCTTTATCTGAACGTGACCTCATCCAATAAAAGATGCATTATTCTGCATATTCTTTTACAAATCGAACAGAGAATTGACCGACCCATTTTTGATTGAGCTAATACTTTTTTTACGGGTTCTTTTTTGAAAAAGAGAAGATACGTATTTGAGGATTTTTTTTATTTTGCAATTTTTTGAGAAATAGGAAGGGTTGAAAAATT
>WSXT02000006.1:4738151-4769871 GCA_011762715.2 Neuroterus valhalla
GATGATCTTGTAATCCGAAAGACCAAATTTTTCAACCAAAGAGTAATGAATTATCTCAATTTTTCACCAAAAAAAAGGAATCATTGAATGGACTCCAACATAACAGTTGAATTTTAAATAAAATATTCGGTTTTTTGAAAAGAGGTTTAGTTTTTAAACAACCAGTTGAATGTTTAACCTACGAAGATGAATTTTCAATCAAATCAAGTTTCCAACAAGGATGTTGAATTTTCTACGAGAAGAAATTGATTTTTAACCATAAAAGATAAAGTTGTGATCCGGAAGGACAGATTTTTAACGAAATAGGTAAATTTGTACTGAATCATTCCAAAATTTCAAGAAAAATTTCAATTATGAACCAAACATTTGAATGTTCATCCTACAAAGATGCATATTTAACCAAATATTCGAATTTCAACAAAATCGTTGAGTTCTCCACCTTAAAGATCAACTTTTAACTAAATACTTGAATTCTACAATTTGAAAAAAAAGGTTCTAATCACAAATATAATAGTCAAATAAGTTTGAGAACCATTTTTCAACAACAATATAAACGAATATTCACCTGGTTGAATTCCACGAAAACAAAACGTATTATTCATAAAATTGTTCGATCCTCAACCATATAGATCAACTTTCAACGGAAAAGATCCATTTTCTACCCAAAAAGACAAGATTTTAACAAAAGACATGAAATTTTTTTCGAAATAGATGGACATTCAACTTACGAATGATCAATTTTCTGAAAAAAAGAAGATTAACTTTTTCTAGAAATTTATATTATTGGTAGAAAATTGGATTATGTTTGTAGAAAATTAAAGTATTTGGCACGGAAAACCTACTTCTAATATAATTCTCTCCTTTTGTAGAAAATTACCCTTTTAGTAGAAAATAAAGCTGTTCATTGAAAAATCGACTGTTTGGTTAAACTTTCAGGTTGGAAATTCATTTATTCCGTCAGAGATATGTTATCTTAGATGTAACCTCATATTTTTCGTTGAAAATTCAATTATTTTGTTGAAGATAGAACATTTTTCTCTAGTAACAATTCCATTTTTGGAAGAAAACTGACATTTCAATTCCCAATTAATTTTTTCTATCTAGAAATTCAGATATTTCTTTCAAAATTCGTCTTTTTGGTCGGAAGTTTTTTTGTTTTAAAACTCCTCTTTTTTTTGTCTCATCTATTGAGTTGAAAATTAATCCTTGATAGTGGGAGGATCATCTTTATTGTTCGTAAATTCATCTTTCTCAGTTGAAGATAAACTATTTAGTCATAAATTAAACTGTCTTCTGAAGAATTTGTATTTTAGTCTAAGAATTCAAATCTTTTTTGTTGAGATATGCAACTACCCGGTTAAAAATGCATATTCGTGATTTAAAAATGTATCTATTTGGTTAAACAATGAACTATTCAATTACACAATTGATTATTATCTTAAAAATGCATCCATACTGTAAGAGTTATCTTCTTTGTTTAAAAATTTATCTATGACGATAAAAAAGTCATCTTTTTTCTTATTGTCTTTTTGGCTCAAAAGTGAAACTATTTTGTAAAAAGTTTGGAATTTTATTTTAAGAGCAAAACGTATTTTTATTTGGAATACTATTAGGAATTCAAATTGTTTTATCTAATATAAATGCAGAATAAACGTGGGATCTGTATTAAGAAAACAGCAATGGTATTTTCTGGATAGGAGGAATGGGAGGGGAAAAATAAGCTCATTAACGGGACCAGGACGAGGGGGTGGGGATTTTGAAAGCACATATAGACAAAAATTGTAACGCAGTTTATGGACGGCCCTTAGGTGTAAATGATCACCATTCTCAATTAAAATAATAATAATTACCGTAAACTGGGGTTAGGCAGCGCATATGCGCCGCTTAGCCTCGGTTTAGAGTATTTAATTAATTGAGCACCTTTCGGCAATGTAGAGGGAAAATTCAAAAGTTTCATAAAATTGATGGACCCTTAAACTCATATACAGCAATCAAATATTAAATTATTTAATAACGGATTTTACTGAGAGTAGTTTGAACCTTCAAAAAACATTTTGTTCGATAAACCACTTCTAGAGGACATTAGTATTATTCGACATGAATATTATCAGAACTGAATATTATTATTGTAAGTTGACAAAGTTAATTTTTAATTATGATCATTTTTAAGAAATATAATGCATTAGTAAAGTCAAATTATACTTGGGAAGTTAAAGTGCTGGAACTCAAAGCTACTAGCAATTTTGTCCTTGTTTGTTCTGAACAAAAAACTGAAAAATGCAAACATCTTTTTCAAACGCTCGCTGAAAGAGGAAATACGCTTTCGTCTAAACTGCACAAAAATCATGTTTTTTTTTT
The DNA here is from genome assembly GCA_011762715.2 of Neuroterus valhalla. NCBI lineage: Eukaryota > Metazoa > Arthropoda > Insecta > Hymenoptera > Cynipidae > Neuroterus > Neuroterus valhalla. The sequence goes on from WSXT02000006.1 coordinate 4,740,510, forward strand.
TGTACATGCAAAGTGTGCGCAAAGAGCCTTTTTCCGTCCGAAGACGAAGCGGGCGCAAAGTGTAATTTTCCGCCCAAAAACGAAATATTCGCAAAGTAGCTTTTTCGCCCGCTTATTTAGACTCCAGGTGGGATAAACTATTTTGCGCCCACTTCATAGATAGTTTTACGCTTTCCCTTACTCAAAACGAACAACCCACTTGAACATGGAAAAGAGGTTTGCAATTTTCCGTTTTTTGTTGATATTTGTGCATGATGATGTTAATAAATTATTCAAGGGCAAAAACAAATCGTTGTTAGTTTCAAGCTCCAGAACAAACTCTTATTTGACTAGACTATATGAATAGTAATTAGTAAGCAAGATTAAAGCACTTATTTCAATCTCAGGAAATGATTTATTCAAAAAAAAAAGTTTCAAGAAGATCTGAAACTTCAATCAGTATGAAATTTTGGGAACTTGGAAGGATTTTTCATAACATTCATACTAAAAAGTTTTGGATGAATTAATTAAAACCCTTATGTTACATCAGAAGTACTAAAGAATATAATTAAGTTATAATTTTTCACATAATTTTATTATTAGTAGAATAAATTCTACATACGAGCAATATTCAATAGTAAATAATACAAGGATGTTCAATAGTCATGTCACCTCGGAAATGAATAATCTTCAGAATATTCTATAAAATCTACAGGAAAAAGTCACATTGTTAGATCTATCAAATTTTAATATAGAAATCTACTCACGAATCAGAAAAAATGTTGAATCTGTTTTTATATATTTGAAAATAGTTATTTCAGATTTTTTTTCGATTTAAAACAGAATTTAATTTTAATTGAAATTTCATTATTAAAACCTTATTTTGTTCTTTAAATTATTATCGACAAAACTCTGTTTAGATGGTTCTTCTTAATGGAATCACTTAATGGAATTTTTGAAGAACAAAATAAGACAACAATAAAATGAAGATTGAATCAAAATTACGATTTTTTTCAAAAGCCAAAGGGAATCCTCAAATAAGTATTATAAATAAACAATTACATAATCGACCAATTTTTTAATATTCAACGTAGATCCCGTTTTTAAAATTTGTTATATTATGAAATTACTTCCTCTACACTTCTATTATTTCCACTTTCCCCACCTTCTTCCACCACACCTGCAATTTCCACTCAATCCTCCTTATTCCTCATTACTATTACTCTTTACCCTTCCTGCCATACTCCTTCCCCACTTTGACTTGTCAAACCTCAATTTTCCTCACTTCCCCACATTTCTCTTGCTATATCAACCAACCCCTCACTTTTCCAGGTGCCCATTCCGCACTCTCCGCACAACCCCTAATTCATCCTTTACTTTATCTCATCTTTCCTTATTTCCTCTCACAGTCCCTCCCCACTTCTACTGGCCCTTCCTACCTTAACTGTCCTTTCCCTCCCTCACTTTCCTCATTTCCCTTATTTCACCTTCTCTTCACCCCCCGTAGGAATGCTCATTTTCCCTCAATCCTCCTCATTCTTCATTCCCCATTACTTTACTCATTTCCCTTAGTGCCAAATTCCTTTCCGACTTTGACTTCCCAATCCTTACTTTCCTCTGCTGCCTGGTTTATCCCCTACCTTATCTCGTCTTTCCTTATTTCCTCTCACAGTCCCTCCCCACTTCTACTGTCCCTTTCAACTTCAACTGTCCTTTCTCTCATTCCCCTTACTTCACCTTCTCCTTCTCTTTACCCCCCGTAGTTATCCACATTTCCCCTCAATCCTCCTTATTCCTCATAAATCTTCCTCGTTGCCCTTACTGCCAAACTTTTCTCCCATTTTTACTCCCCAACCCTTACTTTACTCTGCTTCCCCACATTTCTATTGCTACATCAACCAACCCCTCACTCTCCCAGGTGCCCATTCTGCACTCTCCACCCAACCCCTAATGCATCCCTTACTTTATCTCATCTTTCCTTTTTTCCTCTCACAGTCCCTCATTTCCCCTCAATCCTCCTCATTCTTCATTCCCCATTACTTTTACTCGTTGCCCTTATTGCCGAACTGCTCTCCCATTTTGACTCCCCAACCCTTACTTCCCTCTGCTTCCCCACATTTCTTTCATTATATCAACCAACCCCTGACTTGTCCATATGCCCATCCCTCATTCTCCACACAACCCCTGGTTCATCCCTTACTTTATCTCGTCTTTCTTTATTTCCTCTCACAATCCCTTCCTACTTCTACTGTCTCTTTCTACTTGAACTGTCCCATCCCTCCTTCACTTTTCCTCATTCCCCTTACTTCACCTTCTCCTTCTCTTTACCCCCGTAGTTATCCTCATTTTCCCTCAATACTCTTTATTCTTCATTCCCCATTACTTGTACTCGTTATCCTCACTGCCAAATTCCTTCCCCACTTTGACCGCTCAATCCTTACTTTACCTTACTTCCTCATATTTCTCTTGCTATTTCAACCAACCCATCACTGTTCCAGGTGCCCATTCCCCACTCTGCGTACAACCCCTGAATAATCCCTTACTTAATTCACCTTTTCCTTCTCCTCACCCCCCGTAGTTATCCGCATTTCCCTTAATTTCTGCTCACTTTCCCTTCTTCCTCTAATTAACCTTTTTTTCAAACGTTGGAAGAGAACACGACTGAAACCATAATGGATTCTGCTTGTGGCAACAAAACCCAAAAATTTTCTGGTGATAAAGCTAGTGAACATCCTTCATTTTATTTTTCTCCGAACAACTTCAAATACACTTTCTAGCATGAATGTTCTTACAATAAGTTTCCGTATGAAATGAATTAGATAATAATGATCGGAAAGGGTGCATACCGATTTTTATAGGTTTCTCTTCACAAACAAAGACGAGACCATAATAAGGAGGAACTATTTTTCCAACATATAAAACTTTGAATAACCATTATTAAAAAATGTTACAATAAATTAAGAATATTGAAAATAAAATTACACTGATCGCTTCCATTGCGATGGTTCAATCCTAATTACTGCAGAAAAATATATCATCAAATAGGAATAATTTCCTGTGTTCTGTGTTTCACGGGAATTTGAGCACCTCGTTTTTGGAGATTGAAATTGTCGCATGGGACGTGTTCAATCGCTAAATTGATTTCTGTAGCAAAAGTTGAATGTTCCAGTTAAATTGTGTCAGTATGATCCCTTATAAGTTTAAAAGGTCTGGGTTAGGTTCAGTTAGGAATGAAACAGTTGTGCATGATTAAATTTGTCGACTTGACATGATTTGTGTAAACTGAGGTTACAATAAATTAAAGCATTAACTTAATTAATCATGTTACACACAGCAGGTATGTAACATAAATGTATATATATATATATACGAATAACACAATCATTGCAAGGTACCTTTAACGCTACTGTCACTGTACTCGGCGGAGCTGGGTGGTGGGGTCGTTGCCGTCCGCACAGACTTTGTAACGACTGTGGTGACGGTTTGACTTGCGCGAGGCTCGATGTTCCCTAACTCACTCAAAACATCAGTTCCTACGATTGTACTCGACTCTCCTATAGTATACCTTATTTCCCTAACTTCTCTAGATTCTATTATTACTTTTGGAATGCTTGTAACTTGTTTGGATTCGTGAACCTCCATAGGGTGACATGCTTCTCCTGTATCAACTACCCTAGCTAACGCGCCTGACGATTCTAAGCTAATATTATCAGACTCTGTAGCAATTTCATCCAGAATCGTGTCTGAGTTGCGATCTGGAGAAGCGACATTGTAACTTCCAGAACTAGATGCCTCCTTGGATTCCCGTTTTGTGTCTTCCCAAAACCTCCCTGTTGCGTCCTTTATACCTTCTTTAGCATGGTCTACTTCTTTCGCTATCTTGTGAGTAGCACCTTTTGTGCTCTTCACAATATTCGAGATAATGCCACCTTTCTTGGGTTTCTTGGATTTACCCTTAGCTTCAGAATCCGACGATGAATCCCTTTCTAAGGAACTTCTACCAGAACCCGACTGAGGAATACGTGATTCTTTACGTTCATCAGGGAATGGAGAAACTTCTGCCGCAGCTCGTGATTCATCCAGAAGCAATAAGGTTGCTTCTTTAGGATCTAATGTTATACTTTCAGGAGTTTTTCTTGAAGCACTTCTTTGGCTCTTGAAACTAGACTTGACTTCTGTTGAAGTAGAACCTCCTTTAGTTAGACGACTTGTAGCTGTTTCCGCTCTTCCTGACGAAGGAATTGGTACTTTTGACGTCTTCTTCTCTCCAGATGGCCGCCTGGTTGATTCTGGTGTCGTCCTAGACTCTTGCTTGACAACTCTTGTTTCCTTTGAGACACTTCCGGATCGCCCTTTCTCGGGTAAAACAGGACTAGCTGATTTTTCCTTAATGGTTCTTGTAGTTTTCGTCACACTTGTTACAGTTGTTGTTTTTACAGGCAGTGCCTTTGATACTTTCGAAATAGTAGTTGTAGTTTTCTTAGAAACGAGTCGAGCGCCATCTGAAGATGGCGCAGTATCTTTCAGTTTATCAGCTGCTTGTCGTGTTTTTTCTTCTTCTTTTTCTGCTTCGACCTTTGTTTCATCCAAAAACTCTTTTACATCGCTTGTAACGTCATCCACGGCATGCTTTGCACCTTTAACTATACCGGATAAGAAACCACCTGTTTTATCTTTTGCCTTTTTGGTCTCTTCGACAGCCTTCTCTTTTGCATCATCTGTTGTTTTTACAACAACTGCAGCACCGGAGGATACTTTTCTTTTAATCGTCACGGCATCTTTCTTTATTTCCTTAACGGCAGCATCTTTTTTATCAGCAGTATCCTTAGAAATCTTCTTACCAGTTTCTTTGCCACCTTTGACGGCACCCTTTACCTTCTCAGATGCTGAATGGGCTTCGCTAGATAGTGTATCTCTAGCATAATGTGGGATACGCGAAACACCCGTTTCTTTGACACCTTCCACTGCTGCAAGTGTTTCCTTGTTTCCTTTGTCACCAACAGCTTTTGTTTTCTCAGAGATAGTTTCAGTTTTATCAGACATGCTTTCATTGACCTTTTTAGATGAATCTTTTACTTCGGATACTATATTATCTGTAGTTTCTTCCAATCCTTGGGACGTGTGTTCAGCAATTTTTCGATTGCGTTCTTCCTCCAATTCTGCCTCGTGTTTGGTCTCATCCAAGAATTCCTTCACCTCATCTGTGACTTCGTCAACTGCATGTTTCGCTCCCTTTAATATTCCCGAGAGGAAACCACCAGCCTTATCCTTTGCTTTTTTAGATTCCTTTAATGCTTTCTTTTCTCCATCTTCAGCTGCATTAATAACAGTTTCAGACTCAGAAACTAATTTTTTCTCAGCTGCATCTTTGGTATCTGAAAAATCTTTCCTGATATTTTCTCCTAATTCTTTTCCTCCTTCAGCTGTTGCATCCACCAAATCTTTTGCTTTGTCTTTGATATCTTTGGATAAATCTTTATCTACATTCTCTACAATCTCATCTGAAGCATGTTTGGATCCCTTAAATATTCCAGAAAAGAAACCACTAACTTTCTCCTTACCCTTTTTGGTCTCTTTCTCCGCTTCCTCCTTTGCAGCATCCACAGTTTTTGAAACAGATTCTTCACTTGATATTAATTTCTTCTCTATGATCTTGGCATCCTTCTTTGCTTCCTGGACTACAGAATCCTTTGCGCCAACAATTTTTTGACCAATTTCGTCACTTGTTTTCTTCACGCCCTCAATCACTGTTGATGTCTCTTTTAGAACTTTACCGCCTGCATCTGTACCTTTTGCAGAGATTGCATGCGCACCATCAGCTATTGTATCCTTCACTTTTTCTGCAGAGTCAGTCGTTCCAGACACTACCTTTTCCTTGGCAGCCTTTGCATCTTTCGACAATCCTTTCGCTGCCTTACGAGCGCGCTCTTCTTCTAGTTCTGCTCCATGCTTAGTATCATCCAAGAATTCTTTAACATCATCTGTCACGTCTTCAACTGCATGCTTTGCGCCTCTAAATATTCCAGAGAGGAAACCACCAGATTTGTCTTTGGGCTTTTTAGTTTCTTCAGCTGTCTTATCCTTCGCATCATCTGCTTTTCGAGCAACTTCTTCTGCTGCAGGAGTTGATTTTCCTCCGACACTTTTAGCATCCTTCTCCGATTCCTTTACTACTGCATCTTTCGTCTCAAGAACTTTCTCTGATGCCAATAGCCTCTTCTTAGCCTCATCTGCCGAATTCTTGGCATCAGCAACTGCTCTGTCCTTAGCATCCTTAACGTCCTGAGACAGTTCTTCCGCAGCTTCACGAGCGCGCTTTGCTCCTCCTTTAGCTTCTTTTCTTGTCTCACCTACGAACTCCTTGACATCATCTGCAACTTCGTCAGCAGCTCGTTTACTGCCCTTAAATATTCCAGATAGGAAACCACCTGCCTTTTCCTTGGCTTTTTTCGCCTCTTCTGCTGTTTTTTCCCTAGTAGCATCTGCAGTTCCTACAACTGCTTTCTCAGCAGCCTTCACATCTTTCTTAACCTCCTTGATGGCAGCATTCTTAGTTTTTTCAAATCCCTTTGCTACTTTTTCACCTGCTTCGTTTACTCCTTCAGATGCAGTATGGGCATTTTCAGATATTTTTGTCTCAGCCTTATCAACAGATTCCTTGACGTCAGATACTACTTCGTCTCTTGTATCTTTGACATCCTTAGCCAACTCTTCTGCGGCTTTAAGTGTGTGTTCCTTCTCTTTCGCGACTTCTTCTTCTGTTTTATCTGAAAACTCTTTAACATCCTCTGATACTTGCTCTGCTGATTGTTTGGCGCTCTTGAACATCCCAGATAAGAAACCACCCGCCTTATCCTTTACTTTCCTAGTCTCTTTCGCAGCTTTATCTCTAGTAGAGACTGCAGTGTCTGCTACTACTTCTGCACCTAATGTTAATTCCTCCTTTATAATTTTGGTATCTTCTTTAACTTCCTTGACGACAGCATCTTTCGTATCTGCAACACCTCTTTCGACCTTCTGTTCAGCTTTCTTTACTCCCCCAGATACAGTATCAGCATCTTCGAATATCTTTTCTTTGATTTTATCAGCTGAATCTTCTAAGTTTTTCGCTACCTTATCCTTCGTTTCTTTCACTCCTTTAGACAAGTTTTCAGCTGCTTGACGAGCACGTTCTTCCTCGTTTGCAGCTTCTTTTCTCGTCTCATATAGAAATTCTTTGACTTCTTCTGAAGCTTCATCAGCTGCGTGCTTGGCCCCCTTGAATATTCCAGATAGAAAACCACCTGCCTTATCTTTCGCCTCTTTACTTTCCTTCGTCGCTCTATCTTTTGCAGCATCAGTTGTTTGGAAAATTTGCTCTTCTGTTTCCTTAACATCTTTCTCGAGTTCTGCTAACGCACTCTCTTTAATGTCGGAAATATTTTCCGCAACATCCTCTCCTGCTTTATTTACTCCATCAACTACTGTATTAAGATCCTCTGAAATTTTTTCACCTGTACTTTTAACTTTTTCTGATACAGCTTGGGATCCATCAACAATCTTTCCTTTGACCATCCCGGCTTTTTCTTTTACTTCAGACACGACCTCAACTTTAGTTTCCTTAACTGCTTTCGATACCTCTTCACCAGCTTGCCGAGCGCGTTCTTCTTGTTTTTTAGCTTCTTCCTTTGTGTCATCTACAAATTCTTTTACATCTTCTGCTACCTCGTCAGCTGCATGCTTTGTCCCCTTGAATATTCCAGACAGAAAACCACCTGCCTTATCCTTGACTTTCTTTTTCTTTTCTTTAGCAGCCGTAACATCTTCTCCAACTTCTTGGACAGTTGCATCCTTTGCATCGGCAACTACTTCTGCTATTTTGTGTTCTGTTTGTGCTACTTCATCTGCGACTTTTGCGGTTTCTCTAGATACTTTTTCGCTTGCATGTTTCGCTTTTTCCGACAAAGCATGTGCATCATCGGAAATCCTTCCTTTTGCTTTATCCAGAGCATCTTCTACATCGGAAACTACTTTGACCTTAGCATCCGTAATCTTCTCAGCAGAGTCTTGGATACCCGCTGAAGCCTTATCCTTCGTATCTTTCACGGTCTTAGAAAATTCTTCTGCAGCTTTACGGGCACGCTCTTCTTCCAATTCTGCCTCATGGTTCGTTTCATCGAGGAACTCTTTAACGTTGACTGTGACATCATCTGTGGCATGTTTTGTGCCCTTAAATATACCAGAAAAGAAGCCACTAGCTTTATCTTTTGCTTTCTTTGTTTCCTTGGACGCTTTGTCCTTTGCATCATCTGCAGTCTTGACAACTGCTTCTGCCCCGGAGGCTACTTTCTCCTTAACAGCCTTAGCATCTCTCTTTATTTCTTTGAAAGCAGCGTCTTTAGAATCTACGAAACCTTTTGTAATTTTTTCAACACCCTCTTCTACTCCTTTGCTGACGGCAGCAATTTCTTCTGAAATCTTTTCTTCAACTTTTTCGGCCGATCCCTTTACATCAGAAACTGCTTTATATGTTTCGTCCTTGCCATTCTTGTATAGTTCATCAGCAGCTTTCTGCGCGCGTTCTTCTTCCTTTTCAGCCTCTTTCCTCGTATTATCTACAAATTCCTCCACGTCATCTGCAACTCCATCAGCAGTGTGTTTTGCAACTTTAAATAAGCCTGAGAGAAAACCACCTGTCTTATCCTTAGCCCTCTTAGTTTCCTTTGCTTTCTTGTCCTTAGCTTCATCGACTCTTTGAGTAGCAAACTCGACACCTGAAGCTAGTTTTTCATCCACTACTTTTGCATCCTCTTTTATTTTCTTTACTGCATCATTTCGAGTGTCGGAAGCCTCCTTCACTATCTTATCAGATGTTTCTTTTACACCTTCAATAGTATCCGTTACTCCTTTAGCGACCTTGTCACTCGCATCTTTAACATCTTCGGTAACAGTGTGTGCATCCCGACATATGTTTTGCTTTGTTTCATCAACAGAATCCTTCACATCAGAAATGACTGTATCTTTTGTTGATTTAATTTCCTTGGACAAATCTCCAGCAGCTTCACGTGCACGTTCTTCTTCAAGCTCTGCTTCATGTTTGGTTTCATTAAAGAATTCCTTGACGTCATCGGTTACATCATCTACTGCATGTTTTGCACCCTTCAATATTCCGGAGAAGAAACTATCTGCCTTGTCCTTAGCTTTTTTACCTTCTTTCTGTGATTTCTCCTTAGCATCTTCACCAGCTTGAACAGCAGACTCGACACCTGAAGTTAGTTTTTCATCCACTAACTCCGCATCCTTTTTTATTTCCTGCACTATAGCATCTTTGATGTCAGTTACATCCTTTGAAATCTTTTCAGGTGATCCTTTTACACCTTCGACTGCTCCGGATACTTCCTTAGCGACCTTTTCACCTACATCTTCCACTTTTTCAGAAACAGCATGCACGTCTTCAGATATTTTGACTTTAGTTTTTTCTACAGTTTGTTTAACGTCTGTGGTAACTTTTTCTTTAGTATCCTTCACATTCTTGGCTACTCGTTCTGCTGCCTTGACAACTTTTTCCTCTTCCTTAGCAACTCCTTCTTTGGAGTTTTCTGCGAATTTATTCACGTCTTCAGCAATTTCATCTGAGGCTTGCTTTGCACCCTTAAATATTCCAGACAAAAATACACCAGCCTTATCCTTGGCTTTCTTGGATTCCTTCACTGCTTTATCTTTAGCCGAGTCGACTTTTTCGTCAACGACGTTTGCATCCTTCTGTACTTCTTCAACAAAAGTACCTTTAGAATCTTCAGCATTTTTACGAACATCTTCGAGGAACTTGGCTGTGATGACTCTAGCTTCTTCATCTCCGCTATCAAATGATGATTCTTGAGATGAGTATCTGTCCTTAGATTTATTTCTCCTTTTCTGTTTCGACTTGGGGCTTTTGAATATTCCAAAGAAGCTACTACTTTTTCCCTTAGCTTCTTCTGAAGTCTTTTGCGTGCTGCCTTCCAATTTATCATTACCTGAAGACTCTGCGAACTCTTCCGCATTTGCAGCTAAGGCCGCAGCAGTTCTTTTAGAGTCATCCAAGAATTCTTCCGTACAAATCTTAATATCTTTCATTTTCGCTGAATCGACAAGCAGTTTAGGATCAGTAACAGTAGTAACTTGATAGGTAATCGCATCTCCTAATGATGCAACTCTTTGGCCCAACTCATGCACATCTTTTTTTACTTCATTGACACGAGCATCACTCATATCTGCAATAGCTCTATCCTTGGTGTCCTTGATGTCTTTTGATATTTTTTCAGCTGATTCTTGCGCACGTTCTTTCCCTTTCTTAGATCCTCTTTTAGAATCGTCTACAAATTCCTTTACGTCATTGGCTGCCTCATCTGCTGCATGCTTTCCTCCCTTGAATATTCCGGATAGAAAACCACCAGCTTTATCTTTGGCCTTCTTGGATTCCTTAGTTGCTTTGTCTCTAGCATCATCTACTGCTTGTGCAACTGTTTCTGCACCTAGTGTCACCTTTTCTTCAACAATTTTAGCATCTTTCTTTGCCTCTTCGGCTGCAGAAATTTTTTTGTCAGAGACGTCTTTTGCGACTTTTTCGCTCGCCTTTTTTAATTCCTTTGCAGCTGCTTCAGTTTCCTTTGAAATTTTGTCACCAGCCTCCTTCACCTTCTCGGACACAGCTTGAGTATCAGCAGATATTTTGGCTTTGGCTTTTTCAGTTGATTCTTTTACATCAGATATCGCTTTATCTGTAGTATCCTTGACTTCTTTAGACAACTCTTCAGCAGCTTTTCGAGCGCGTTCCTCTTCCAGCTCCGCTTCATGTTTCGTTTCATCAAGGAACTCTTTAACATCATCAGTAACATCGTCTACTGCATGTTTTGCCCCCTTGAATATTCCAGAAAAGAAACCACCTGCCTTGTCCTTAGCTTTTTTTTCTTCCTTGTCTACCTTGCTCTCAGCATCTCCTGCAGATTGAACAGCAGACTCGAAACCTGAAGTTAGTTTCTTACCCACTGCCTTCACATCTTTTTGGATTTCCACCACTACAGCATCCTTAGTGTCAGTTACACCCTTTGAAATCTTATCAGACGTTACTTCTACGTCTCCCACTGCTTCGGCAACTCCCTTAGCAACCTCGTCACCTGTATCTTTAGCTCTTTCAGAGACAGCATGTGCGACTTCCGATATTTTTGATTCTGTCCTATCGACTGATTCTGAAACTTTAAAGGTGACCTTTTCTTTAGTGTCCTTCGTATCCTTAGCTAATCCTTCTGCAGCTTTACGAGCCTTCTCTTCTTCCTTCTCAGCTTTATCTGCAGTTTTGTCTGCTAGTCCTTTCACATCTTCGACAACATGATCAGACGCTTCTTTTGCGCCTTTGAATATGCCGGAGAGAAAACCGCCTGCTTGATCTTTTGCTTTTTTTGTCTCTTTAGCTGCTTTGTCTTTAGCAGCATCAGCAGATTCTGTCACAGCTTTAACTTCTGATGTTACTTTTCCCTCTGCAATTTCGGCATCCTTTTTTATTTTTTCTGCTGCAGCATCTTTTGTATCAGTAATACCTTTTGTAACTTTCTCGCCAACATCTTTCGCCTTTTCACCTATATCCTTCAAATCGGATACAACTTTGTGTTTAGTATCTTCCACATCTTTAGATAACTTTTCTCTAGCTTGACGAGCAAGTTCCTGTTCTTCCTCAGCCTCTTTCTTTGCTTTATCTACAAAATCATTGACATCATCTGCAACTTCGTCTGCTGCGTGTTTTGAACCTTTAAATATTCCTGACAGAAAACCACCAGCTTTATCTTTGGCTTTTTTCGTTTCCTTCACTGCCTTTTTTTTTGTAGAGTCTGCTGAATCTGCTATTGCGTCTGCTCCTGAAACTATTGTATCCTTCACAATCATTACATCTTCCTCGACTGTTTTGACCACAGCATCTTTCGATTCCTCAGTTCCCTCTGCAATCTTGTGACCAACGTCTTTTACTTGTTCTTTTATTGTTGCTGCTCCTTCAGAAATCTTCTTCTCTGCATTTTCAGCTTTTTTAGATACTGCATCAGCTCCATCAGATATTTCATCTCTGGTTCTAGATGCAGCACCTTCGACTTCAGAGACTATCGTATCTTTACCGTCCTTTACTTGTTTAGATAATTCGTTAGCAGCTTTGCGAGCACGCTCTTCTTCCAATTCAGCTTCATATTTTGTCTCGTCAGAGAAGTCCTTGAGATCATCAGTACCATCATCTACGACATGCTTAGCGCCCTTGAATAAACCAGAAAAGAAGCCACCTGCCTTATCTTTGGCCTTTTTAGTTTCCTTTGATGTCTTATCCTTGGCATCGTCTGCTCTTCTAGCAACTTCTTCTGCTGCAGAAGTTACACTTTCTTCGACGCTTCTTGCATCCTTCTTCAATTCCTCAACTACAGCTCCTTTAGTATCTGCAACACCTTTTGCAACCTTCAAACCAGTCTCTTTCACAGCAGCAGCAGCTTCTGCAGCTTCTTTTGAAACCGCGACACTAATGTCCACAACTTTTCCTGATACTTCATCTGCATTATCCGAAATTTTTGCCTTAGCTTTCTCTGTCGTATCCTTGATATCAGAAACCAATTTTTCTTGAGCATCTTCAGTATCTTTCGCTAACTTTTCTGCAGATTTACGAGCATTTTCTTCTTCCTCTGCAGCTTCATTTCTAGTTTTATCCAAAAATTCTTGCACATCGTCAACAATTTCATCAGATGCGTGTTTGGCTCCCTTAAATATCCCAGTCAGGAAACCTCCGGCTTTGTCTTTTGCTTTTTTCGAATCTTTAGCAATCTTGCCCTTCGCGCCTTTGGCTGTTTTAGCCACTGCTTCAGCAGTAGAGGATACTTTTTCTTTTACAATTTCAGCGTCTCTATTCATCTCTTCTTCTGTGGCATCTTTCAAATCAGCAACGCTCTTTGCAACTTTGCTTCCTGTTTCTTCAGCTCCATCGACTACGACTGATACAGCATGAGAAAGCTTTTCTTCTGATTTTTCTACACCAGCCTTTGCTATGTCTCCTGTTTTTTTTATGTCTTTTCCAACTTCCTCTTTAGTGTCCTTGGCATCTTTCGACAATTTTTCAGTTGCTTCACGTACCTTTCCTTCCGATTTCTCTGTTCCTATTTTAGTGTCATGTACAAATTCCCTCACGTCGTCTGCAACTTCATCTGCTGAGTGTTTTGCACCTTTGAATATGCCGGAGAAAAAACCACCTGCCTTATCCTTAGCTTTCTTAGTTTTCGTTGCTGTCTTGACCTGAACATCATCTACTTGTTGAGCTGCAGATTCAACACCTGAAGCTAGTTTCTCATCAACTGCTTCTGCTTTCTTTTCTATTTCCTTCGCTGCAGCATCTCTAGTGTCGGCAGCATCCCTTACAGTCTTATTAGATGTTTCTTTTACACCTTCGACAGCTTCCGTTACTCCTTCAGCGACTCTGTCGCTTGCATCTCTAAGTTTTTCGGAAACAGCGTGCGCTTCATCATATATTTGATGCTTCGTTTTATCGGCTGAATCCTTCAAGTCAGAAGTAACTTTGTCTTTTGCGGACTCAATGTCATTGGACAAATCTTCAGCTGCTTTGCGAGCCCGTTCTTCTTCAAGTTCAGCTTCGTGTTTCGTTTCATCAAGAAATTCCTTTACGTCTTCTGCAGCGTCATCTACTACGTGTTTTGCGCCCTTGAATATCCCAGAAAAAAAGCCATCTGCTTTATCTTTCCCTTTTTTGCTTTCTTTTGATATTTTATCCTTAGCATCTTCTGCAGTCTGAGCAGCAGTTTGAGCACCTGCAGATACCTTTTGTTGCACAGCTTTTGCGTCTTTTTTAACTTCAGCAACTTTTGCATCTTTTACGTCAACAATTCCTTGCGCAACTTTGTGTCCTGTTTCTTTGATTCTTTCAACTGCGGTTTTTGTTTTCTGTGCTAATTCTTCACCAGCACTCTTCACTTTATCTGACGATTCTTTTATGCCACCAGCAATTTCATCCTTTGTATCTTTAGCATCTTTGGAGAATTCAGCAGCGGCTTTACGAACTATTTCTTCTTCTTGTTCTGCTTCGTGTTTAGTTTTTTCTAAAAATTCTTCTACGTCATCCTTCACGTCGTCCACAGTGTGCTCTGCCCCCTTAAAAATACCAGACAGGAAGCCACCAACCTTGTCCTTCGTTTTCTTAGTTTCCTTCGTTACTTTATCTTTGGTAGCATCCGCACTACTTGCAACTTCTTCTGCACCTAAAACTATTTTTTCTTCTACCAATTCCACGCCTGTTTTGATTTCTTTCAATGCTGCGTTCTTAGCTGCTATGACATCCTCTGAAACCTTGTCACTAGCTCCTTTAAGATTGTCAGAAACGGCTTGAGCACCATCGGATACTTTTACCTCGGCTCCATTGATAGTGTCTGCTAGATCAGAAACCACCTTATCCTTAGTTTCTCCAACATCTTTAGCTAAATCCCTTGCAGCTTCTCGAACACGTTCCTTTTCTTTGTCGGCTTCTTTCTTTGTATCATCGGAGAATTCTTTAACATCTTCTGCAACTTCATCTGCTGCATGTTTTGCACCTTTGAATATTCCAGACAGAAATCCACTTGCCTTATCCTTGGCCTTTTTAGTTCCTTTAACTGTTTTATCCTTACCATCTTCAGCACCTTGTGCAACTTTTTGCGCTCCCGTTGATATTTTCTCCTCTACAGTTTCAGCATCTTCCTTTATTTTCTTGACAGATGCATCTTTGGTGTCAGTGACACATTTAGCAACTTTTTTTCCTACTTTCGTAACTCCATCTGCTACAGCCTCAGCCCCGTTAGATATTTTTCCCTGAGTTTTAGCAGCTGTGTCTTTTACATCAGAAACTGCCTTATCTTTAGTTTCCTTGGTATATTTAGACAATTCTCTAGCCGCTTCACGAGTACGATCTTCTTCTAGTTCAGCTTCATGTTTAGTTTCATCCAAAAATTCCTTAACATCGTCTGTCACGTCATCGACAGCATGTTTTGCACCCTTGAATATACCAGAGAGGAAACCACTAGCATTGTCTTTTGCCTTTTTAGTTTCCTTTGTTGTTTTGTCCTTAGCATCATCTGCGGTTTTACCAACTGCTTCTGCACCTATTCTTACTTTCTCTTCTAAAGATTTAGCATCTTCTTTCAATTCTTCAACTGTAGAATCTTTCGCATCAGCGATTCCTTGTGCTACTTTTTGACTTGCCTCTGCAACTTCTTCAACTGCAACTGCTGCTTCTTTTCCTACATTATCACTTGCACTCTTTATTTTCTTCTTGGATTCATCAGAAGTTTCCTTTACATCAGAAACCAGCTTATCCTTAGTGTCTTTGACAGTTTTGGATAAATCGTCCACAGCTTTGTGAGCATGTTTCTCTCCTTCTTCCGCTTCTTTCTTTGTTCCTTCTGCGAATCCTTTAGCATCTTCCGCAACTCCATCTGCTGTATGTTTTGCACCCTTGAATATTCCAGACAGAAATCCACCTGCCTTATCCTTGGCCTTTTTGGTTTCTTCCACTGTTTTATCCTTAGCGGCTTCGGCACCGTGTAAAACAGTTTCCGCTCCAGTTGGTATTTTTGTTCCTACAGTTTTAAAATTTTCCTTGCATTCCCTTACAGCAGAAACCTTTGTGTCACTGATGTCCTTTTCAGCGTTCTTGCTTGCATCTTTAACCGATTCTTTTACTGTAATTGCTTCCTTGGAAATCTTCTCACTAGCTTCTTTCGCTTTTTGAGACATAACATAAGCATCATCAGAGATTTTCTCTTTTGTCTTATCAGATGCTTCCTCCGCATCTTTGGACAGTTTCTCTGTAGCTTTACGGACACGATTTTTTTCTTCCTCAGCTTCCTTTTTCGTTTCGTCGACGAATTCTCTTACATCCTCAGCGAATTCATCTGATGCATGCTTGACACCCTTAAATATACCAGATAGGAAACCACCAGCTTTGTCCCTGGCTTTCTTTGTTTCTTTCCTTGTCTTGTCCTCAGCAGCGTCTGCAGTTTCCAGAACTGCTTCTGCACCTAAAACCACATTTTCTTCTAAATCTTTTGCATCTTCCTTTATTTCTCTTACTGCAGCATCCTTTTTATCAGCTACGTCCTTCGCCACTTTTTTCACCGCTTTTTTCACTCCGTCTGTAGTTGCTGAAGCTTCCTCTAATTTTTTATCATAAGCGTTTTTTACTTTATCTGAAACAGCTTGAGCATCAGCTGATACTTCTGCTTTTGCTTTGTCTGCTGATGCCTCAGCATCAGAAATCAGTTTATCCTTTATGTCCTTTGCATCTTTTGACAAATCTCTAGCAGCTTTCCGAGCACGTTCTTCCTCCAGTTCTGCTCCATATTTAGTTTCATCTATGAGTTCCTTAACGTCATCAGACGAATCATCTAGAGCATGTTTTGCACCCTTGAAAATACCAGAGAGGAAACCACCAGCTTTGTCTTTAGTCTTTTTAGTTTCCTTCGTTGTTTTGTCTTTTACTCCATCAGCAGCTTTCGTAACTGTCTCAGCTCCTGAAGATATTTTTTCTGTGGTAATCTTGACATCTTTCTTCATTCCTTCCACAGCTGCATCCTTTGTTTCAGCAATTTTTTCATCTGTGGCCTTAGCAACGTCAGTTGCTTTTTGAACCTCGTTTGATGTCTTCTTAGAAATCTTGACTGCCGAATCTGTTACATCATACGATACCTCATCTGTAGCAACGTTAGCAGAATCTTTTATGTCCTTAGCTGTTTTCTCAGCATCTTTTTGAAGCTTCGTTTTTTCATTCTCGGCTTCCTTTTTTGTTTCATCCACAAAATCTCTAACATCCTCTTTGGCTTCTTCTATTGCATGCTTTGTACTCTTAAATATTCCGGAAAATATACCCGTCTTCTCTTTACTTTGTTCTTTAGGCTTAGTATCTTTTGTGGAAGCAATTTCACTTTCACTTTGTCTGCTCATTTCTTCAAGAAAAGCGTAAGATTTATAAGGACATGCGTCAATTCGACCAGCCATATTTCTGCTGTCTTCCAAAAATTTAGCAGTCGCAATTCGAACTTCTTCATCTCCACTGTCAAAAGACGTGTCTCTCGATGTACTTTTGTCCTTAGATCTGCTTCTCCTTTTGTTCAGTCCTCTTGGACTCTTAAATATTCCAAATATGCTTTTGTCTTTTCCTTCTTTAGAAGCTGGAGCTTCAGTAAGTTGATCTTCACTAGAAAGTATCGCATCTGAAGTAATTACCTCAACTATTGTGACTCTTTCAACTTGTTGAATTTCGTCTGGGGTAGGCTTATGATGTTTATCCGAATGTTTTCTCGTATCATCCAAGAACTGAGATGTCTGGATTCGCAAATCAGCATCAGAAATCTCTACTGATGCCTCCTTTGAAGAGGGCTCCCTTGATTTACTTCGTTTTCTGCTCTTCAGCTTCGGACTCTTGAATATTCCGAAGAACCCGCCAGACTTTTCTTGACTATCGTCTTGGCTTTCGTCTTCGGTGGTTACAGCTTCAGAACTAGCAAGTGATTTATGTTTTGTTACTCTTTCTTCTTTTACTTCAGTAGGTGATTCGGAAATGTTGTACGATGATCCTCTAAGCTTGTCCTGGGGAGTATCAGATTCATAATTCGAGTATGTTGAAAATCTGCCAATTTTTTCATCAGCGTTGATTTTCGTGTCAGATTTATCTATGAAGGGTAAGTCAGGAGAACCTGCATTCTTACGGACATCTTCAAGAAATTTCGCATTAGTGGCTCTTACTTCTTCATCTCCACTGTCAAATGAAGTATCTTTGTCTTTAGATTTACTTCGTTTCTTTTCTTTGGACTTGGGACTTTTAAATATTCCGAAGAATCCTCCAGATTTATCTTTTCCTTCATCTACTGTTCCATCAGCACGTTTTGTTACCCCGTCTGTTTCAGTTATTGTAACTGTAGTTTTGGTAACCACGATCGTGTCTGTTTTCATGGGCTCTGTAATTTCGCGATCCATCTCGCCTAATCTAGCAGCAGCTTTTCTAGAGTCATCTAAAAACTCCGCAGTCGTGATCTTCATATCTTGAACTGCAACCAACTCCGTTGCTGGTTTGGGTTCAGAAGTTTGAACACCGTTAGTGAAACCCGAAGGGTCTTGTGTCCTCTCAGCGGATTTTCTTGTCTCATCCAAAAATTTGATAGTCATCGTCTTAGTATCTTCATCTCCACTATCAAAAGAACTATTATTCGAGTCCTTCTTTTTAGTTTTCGATCCCTTAAATATTCCCGAGAAAATTTTCCCGGATTTGTCCTTGAGTTTCTTGTTTTCCAATTCTGATTTTTCTTTGGCTTCCTCTGCGTTTGATTGCACGTTATAAACCTTTTCATATGGACCCGATCGTTGTTTATCGTCCTTCTCATCTTTCGGCTTATCCGTTCCCGTTTCCATCGTCTTAGATTTTCCGTTGCTTGCTTTTGAATCGTGGATTTTCTTATCCTTCGGTGAAGCTGATTCATCTTTGGAAGGACCTTTTGCGGCATCACGTACGGTCTTCGTTTTACCCTTTGCACCTGTCTCTACTCTACCTGAAACTGATCTTTCTAAACTAGCATTCTCAATTAGAGAATCTCTTTCCTTACTCTTAGTCTTCCTGTCAGATCGACCTAAACTAACTTCAGAACTATCAGTCGTGCCTTTAGTTGAGTCCGGTTTATGCGAAACCTGAGTCTCTTCTGTTGTTACTGTAACCGTGGTAACCGTAGTAACCGTGCCGCTCATTTTCTCCACACTAGATACCTGTTTCCCTAGAGCACCTCTTGCCTCTTTAATATGTTGTTTATCGTCATCATAAACCACCGACCACCCTTCCTTCGCTAACTTCCCCTTCTCTTTCTCGGCATCTTGTTTTACACCTGTTAATTAAGTATTACATTTTAGGCATCTAAACATATTATTAATATCTTATGTTCACAGTTTATTTTATTTCATCATTAGTGTAAGCTGGCTAGCTTTTTATATTGCTCGTATACTGAGCAGTGGTTAAACTTCCACGTGGCTTGTGCGTGGTGTATGTGCTGTGGAGCAGCCATCTATGAACTACAAATGCGGTTAACAATACTGATTTCATGAAAACTACGGAAAACATTCACTCTAAAACAATTATTACGGGGAAGACATCTCTTTTTATGCCTTACCACAACTCGTATCAATGAATCAATTGATATGTATATTTAACAGACTCGTGAAAGCATTTGATCCATATTTTCTTTCATATCAATATTTGATTGCTCTTTGATTACATTCACTGTCATTGATTATTATCAGAAGCGGACTGCACATGGGACTGAATAAATCTTGGAAATCCTATAAAAATCACTTTTATGCCATGAAACTTCTTGATACTCATCAGAATATTCAAAAAATCAGTATACATATAGAGATAGAGAGCCTTTGGAATCCCTTAAAATTGAAGGGCCGGATAGAATAACAACTTTCACGCGCGAGCCGGGCAGACTAGCCCCTGAAAGTATGCAATCGCCACTGAGCCCGGAGCGAACTTTTCCGATCAAAAAAACATCAAATAAATGTTTGAAAAGTGCTACACAGTCAGCGAGGGAGTTGTTCAGAATAATTCAAAGTATCTATCTACTAAGTTTCAGGAATTTTCGTCATATACTTTCAGAACTGTGAAGTGTTCAGTGCCGGATTACTAGAATTCGTCCAGGAGTGGGCCATGCTGTCGTTTGTAACAATATGTTCAAGGGTAAAAGGACACTATTTGAATGCATCAACTATAGTATTCCTATGTATTTTGAGCCGCTCAATCTGAATATGCCCGGCGTTTTTTCATGAAAGTATTACCTTTTGTTTAAACTACAACTGTTTAAACAAATTATGAAAAAAATGATTTTTTAGCTGGAAAATCTTTCAATAAGAAAATGCTTTATATTAGGAAGGAAACGTCTCTAGTAACTTTCTTGTTAAGTGCATATTTATAAAGTTATAAATCTTTGAACGTCGAAAATGCGACA
The DNA here is from genome assembly GCA_011762715.2 of Neuroterus valhalla. Lineage (NCBI taxonomy): Eukaryota > Metazoa > Arthropoda > Insecta > Hymenoptera > Cynipidae > Neuroterus > Neuroterus valhalla. Next base: position 4,760,504 of record WSXT02000006.1, read on the forward strand.
TTTTTCGCTAACTTTAATTTTTATTCACTCTCGACCTGAAATATGAATTTACCAAAAGGTAATACTTTCATGAAAAAACGCTGGTCATATTCGGATTCAGCAGCTCAAAATACATAGTAATAATATAGTTCATGCATTAAAATAGTGTCCTTTTACCCCTGAACATATTAATACAAACGACAGCATTGCCCACTCTCGAACTAATCCTAGTAATCCGGCACTAAACACATCACAGTTCTGAAAGTATACGACGGAAATTTCTGAAACCTAGCAAAGGGATACTTTGAATTATTCTGAACAACTCCATCGCTGACTGTTTGGCACTTTTCGAAGACTTAGTTGGTGTTTTTTCAATCGGAAAAGTTCGTTCCAAGCTCAGTGACGATTGTATACTTTCAGGGGCTAGTCTGCCCGGCTCACGCGATCCTGAAACCTTACGGGTCCTGTTGAAACCTCTAAACACTGTGTGAAATTTTGCCAAATACCTCAAAATCAAGGAGTCCTTTCAAATCCCTTTAAAGCTTCTAAGATATCCTTTAATATTATAAATTCTATGAAACCCTTTTAAATCTTCTGGGACTGAAAGAAATTCTTCAAAACCGCATGATATCTTCAAAATTCCGTGGAATCCCCGTGAAATGTTTGAAGATTTCTCAACTCTTGAAAATACTACAAACTCTAAGAATTTTCCTGAAATTCTATGAAATTTACAGGAAACATAAAATGTTCGGCATTTCTTTATATGAATGGAAATCGTTCAGGAATCTTCTAAACTCCCATAAAAATCCTTCAAATTTGTTGAAACCCTCCAAATTCTATGGAATATTCCAGAATCCTCATCATGTTTGAGGAATTCTTTACCACCCGATCAGTAACTTCCTAATCTCTTGAAACTGCTTCAAATTTTAAGAATAATTTCAAAGACCTCAATTAATTATTGTGCAATTTCTTGAACTGTCTCAAAATATTTTGAACCTTTTAGTATTTTCTAAGCCGTTTGGAAACTTTGAATGTTCACCCAAATTATTTGAATCCTTTGAAATCCTTGAAAATATTCCAGATCTTTATAAAGCTCTAGAAATATTAAAAAACCGAATTAGAATAACTTTCAGGGCCGATCTACAAGACATTAATCGAGCCATCTGGCAAATCTCAGTCCACTTCTGATCATTTCTATTATTATTATCCTAATTAAGCTCTTGCAGATTGTCAAAAATTGCACTTATTGACACACATAAAAACTCTATTAGTGAATCGTTAGATTGCAATGGTAGCATATCCATATCGATTGCAGAAATTTTGATACGTACACTAGGGTGGTCCAAAAAATTATTTTCCGAATTTTTATGCAAAACGCCCGGAAACCCGCAAGCCCCATGAAGTTTAACACGTATTTTCTATAAGAAAAAAAGACGTGTTTGTAAATTTTATTCAGAATTCTCAATATTAGGTGAATTGAGTTCGAAATTCACCATTTCTCTTCACAATTAGTCACAGAATGCGAATAAAATATCACTTTTCGATACTTAGCGGTTTTTTTAACTCAGATTGTTTCAAATGCATAAAACACTACTTTATACTGATGGTCAGATGTTTGTTTGAATTTTTTAAACAATTTATTATTGTTTTTAGCAACTATCTCTTAGAAAAGGGTTAGAAAGCCGAGGTTTTTCTGAATTTTTCAACTTATTTTCAACGTTTCACTTAAAGCGAGGTAATAATCAGGGTTAACAGAAATAATTGTTTACACAATTTCTTCTCATTAAAACAATATTCTCTTAGAATAATGCAACAAAGTTGCGGTTTTTTTCAGAAATTTTCTACTTTTTGTTCACTTTTCACTTGAAGTGAGTAATTATTTAATTTAATTCAGCAAACATAATTGCTTGAACAAATTTTAAATTTCTATAGCTATCTTCTTCTGAATTAATACTACATAGTTGCGGTTTTTTCCTGAAATTTTCATTTTTATCACTTTTCAATTAGGTTTAAGTGATAATTAATTCATTTTAAAATAATAATTGTTTAAAAAATGTATCATCATTTCTAATAATATTTTCTTTTTTTAATGATAGAAAATTGCGGCTTTTTCATAACTTTCAAATTCATGCCCACTTTTCACTTGAAATGAGTTAATATTTAATTTTATTTAACGAAAATAATTGTTTATACAAATTATTATTGTGTATGGCTTTCTTCTCTTAGGTTAGTGCTAAAAAGTTGCGGTTTTTTCTAAATTCTTAAGCTTTTTGTCCACTTTTCACTCAGTGAGGTAATAATTGATACGAGTTAACAAACAAGCTTATTTAAACAATTTATTATTGTTCACAAACATTTTCTCTTAGATAAGTGCTAGAAAGTTGTGGTTTTTTCTGAAATGTTTAACTTTGCACTGAATGGCAATTGAATGAAATTTAATTAGAATAAATTATATTGAATTAATCTATTTGTTGGCTAAATTAGATTGTTTTTTATTTAAGATAAAAAAAAATTTCTTGAAAAATCAACCATTATATTTTGGATTAAAAATTTATATTTTTAGGTCGAAAATTCAACTCTTTCGTTACAAGTTGAACTACTCTCTTAAAAGTTCAATTTTTGCGTTTACGATCCATAATTTTAGTAGAAAATTCGAAATTCCAATTTCACTGAATGAATTTGCCTTTTTTGTTTAAATTAATTTATTTTGAACATTAGAAAAAGGACAAAAACAATTTACTCAAAACAATACAATAATATTTGGAATATGATTTTCTCTAATGTTTATTTATTATTCGTTCACAACTAAAAAGTTAAAAAAAATTGGAACATTTCAGAAAAAAACCGCAACTTTTAAGCACTAATCTAAGAGAAGATAGCCATTAACAATAATAATTTGTCCAAACAATTATTCTTCATAAATTAAATTGAATATTAACTCAATTTAAGTGAAAAGTGGGCAAAAAGTTGAAAATTTAGGGAAAAACCGCAACTAAGTAGTATTAATCTGGAAGAAGATAGAGAATTTCAGAAAAAACTGCAACTTTGTAGCAATATTCTAAGAGAATATTGTTATAATTATGACAAATTGTTTAAACAATTTTTTTTGTTTATCTTAATTGATCATTACCTCGTTGTAACTGAAACATTGAAAATAAGTTGCAAAATTCAGAAAAAACCTTGACTTTCTAACCCTTTTCTAAGAGAAAGTTGCTAAAAACAATTATAAATAAGCATTTTAAATAAACATCTAATTATAAGTCTTAAGTAGTATTTCATGTATTTGGAACAATCGGCGTTGAAAAAACCGCGAAAAAAATCATAATTAGCGTCAAAAATTCGAAAAAACAATTTTTTCACTTATGTGGGTTTTTTGGGACCCTTTCGAACAGATTTATGGGGGTGATATTTCAAGAGTAATATTTTCATCGCATTCTGTGACTAATTGTGAAGAGGAACGGTAAATTTCAAACTCGATTCACCTATTATTGAGAACTCCGAATAAAATTTACAAAAACGTATTTTTTCCTTATGGGAAGTACGTATTGAACTTCATGGGGCCATGGGGCCATTTTTGGACCACCCTAATGTACACACACAACAGTCGGATTTTGTCGAAGCACTAACCAGCTGACCTATTAGAAAGTATCATTAACATTGGAATACGATAGGTTCAGATGGAAGATTAAAATATTTCTCAAAAATAGTTGGAAAGTTCATAAAATTGTGCATTAAATAAGCTCTCTCAAAAGTAATTTGACCCTGCAGGTACTGGAATATCACTTGATTAAGGAAAGGAAAATCTATTTTCAAGGAATTTTGTACCTCAACTCGATCTGGAAACTGGGAAATAGATAAAATAATTTGATATTATCATAAGAGTGATCTTCAGGATTTCACCTTTTCATTTGAGCTAATAAAAATAAAAAACCTCCACGGATTTCTAAAATACACTCATCACGCGTTAGAGTACCGGTATCGGGGGTTGTTGGTCCTCAAACGAGAAGCAGTTAACATCCAGTTCGAACCAGATTTAAAGCGACGACCGATCACGCTAACATTAACACACAGGACCGTATGAATAGTCTCTGAACCGGTGCGTGATTACGGGACAAAATCACTCAAGCATGAACAGCTGAGGAACTGGCACTCTACCGAGTGGCCCTCAGACGCAAGATTAGTGCAATCATTTTTTTCTACGAGCTAGCTAAAGTTGAAATACATTAAGGTATCGTCAGATCACGGTATGATAATGTTTTGTTTTTTTTCATCTTGGAAGCTCGTTAAAAAAAATTATCTGGTTAACCCGTAGAGATGTTCTAACGTTCAAGGGTTTAAATGGAAGTTATTATTCTAAAGATCACTTCCGTGATATCAAATCTATCAACTTATTTCCCTAGCCTCTGTCAAGCGTCGAATTTGAAATGCAAAATTGCCTGAGAAGCGGATTTTTCTTTCGTCTTTCTCACCTGATAGTTTGATACCACAAAGTTAAATGTCTTGAACAAGTGCTAATTCAAGGCATAATTTGATAAGCTCTCCTACCACTTCAAAAATATTCTAATCTTCCATCTGGACGGCGCATTCGTCTTTCAAAGTTGGTACTAATTCTAAACAGGTCAGCCGGTAAAAGTTCCGATACTATCCGACGGTAGGGTAGTTGAACTTAACTTTCTGAAGATGAGCCTTTGATTTTAGTATTATTAATTCCTCAAAATCTGAGTCAAGAAAATATCAAACATCAACGACAAATCGCTTTAAACGACAGCTGCTCCGTGTGCCCACACAGGCTGTACATGCAACGCCAAATAATTGCAGCGCAACCTTGCTGAAAAAAATTATTAATGAAGTGAAATAGTCCAAGAGCATATTAGTAGGTCAATAAAATCAGAAAACTGTGTTGCGCATTAAGGCTCTTATTGTAAGAGGAAATAAAAATCGTTGAAAGCTAAGAAAAAAACTTGTTATTGATTCGAGTAAGCAAGCTTCGAAACACGAAGAGAAGAGCTGCATCTGCTTCCAGAACCTGCTAGTGAAAATAAAAACATCGATTCAAGTGGTTAGAGTTGGAAAGCTGAAGAAATCCGTGTATCTTTGCCAAAGATACACAGGTCAAAGCCGCACAGTTTTACACCGAAATATGAATCATGTTCAGAATCATTATTGAGATCTGTTATTCTGTTCTGTAATTTACGATTGTCTAATATAAATAGTTACAATTATTGAGAATGAACATGACTTCAAATTGAAGCTACAGTGCAGGAAAAATGTTTAATCCTAGGATAGAATCTCAAATTTCCTTGGAGCTAAGAATTTTTTTCAAGCATAGATGAAGAAGGAGAGTTCTAAATATATATAACTACCTTACCGGCATCGAGATCGACCAAGATCTCGAATGGTAAGGGCCGTTCTAAGTTTCTAGAATATTATTGATGACGTCATCAAATTATATTTCGTATTCATGGGGAACATTGCTTTGAATGTGAATTTCACCTAGAAGTTTTCCCGAATTTTCAAAAGAAAATTGCAGATTAAATTTTCAACAGTTAGATCATAATAACAAAAACGATCATAGGATAATCAGAATTGGAATAAATAATAGGTGGATATTGAAGAAATAAATGTGAAATATGTTCCGATGAAAATCAAATTCTTGTCAAAAATTTGACTTTTTGTTTAAGAAGTTCATCTCTTTAGATATAAATTTCATCTTTTGAAATCTTTAGAATCTTTTTGAATCCTTCAATTCATGTAAGTAAATTCTGCGAAATCTATTAAAATATTACAAGATCCCTTGAAATCTCGTGGAAATACATGAAATATACACTGAAAAAAAAGTTTTTTTCCACCAAGAATACAAAATATTTTTATCCGAGTTTTTGAATATCCCGTATAAGTTTCAGAATATTAAAAACTTTATATTTTTCTCCCGAGGATACCGAAGTTTTTTTCATAGCTAAAGCCTAATGTGTCGTTGCCATAGCAACCGCAACGGTGGCGCCATGAATTGTCTCAAAAATACTATATAATATTACGTCATTGTTTTTAATAATTGTGTTTAAATTTAAATTCCATATCTGGACTAAGAAAGATATATTTTCTCAAAAATTATTACTTATTTTTATTAAAAATTCATAATGTAAGTCAGTAATACATTCTTTTCTAGTAATAATTAATAAATTGTCTCCATTGAAGTTTTGCTAATTAGAACCTTAAAATTAACAAGAATTTGCAAGTTTTTATTGGGTTGTTTAATGTAAACATTTATTCTAATAAAATAAAATTATAAATCAAGCCGTTAAAAGTAACTGAAAATTGAACGTTCTAATAATTTAATTATCAATTCATTTTTTGATATATTAGTCATAATAAGGAAGCCGATAATAATATAAAATAATTATTACTTGAATATGTGTGAACCAAGTGAGGTTAAGTCAGCCATATTTTTATTTTGGTATTTTGCTGTGAAGGAACCCGAGTTTTTTCCAAATTAGTACTTATTAGTGAGGGAAAAAAACTTTAGTTTTCTTACAACTAAGATACCAGTTTCTTTAGGAAAGGGAAAAATTTCCTAGGTGGAAAAAACTTCTTTTTCAGTGTAATATTTCTGGCAATCCTGTGAAATCCTTTAATTATCGTGAAATTTTTCGAAATATATGGTGGAATTTTACATAATCTGAATAGAAAATTCTTTATATACCTTAAAATTTTCTGCTGAAAATTTTTCTTTGGTGAAAACCAATTTTTTTTATGCAGATTCAACTATTTTGTCGAATATTTGTCTTTTTTGTTTGTAATTAACTGTTTCTGAAAAAAATTATCCTTTTTAATTAGCCTCCTTGATCGAACTATAGATTCAATTAATTTGATCAACATTCATCTTTTTGGTCCAAATTCCATTCCTTCGGTTGAAAATTTGACTATTCTATTTTTGGTGGAACTTTCATTCTTTCGTTGGATATTTGTCTCTCATGAAAAAAATCGATCTTCTCTGGTAGAAATCCCATTTTTTCTGATGAAAACGCAACATCATAGGAGGAAAGAAACTTGTTCAGGTGGAGGATTAAATTATTTTGTTGAAAATTCACCAATTTGGTTAAAATTTGATTTTTTGTCAATAATTCAGATTTTTTAGTTGAAAATTAAAAACTGTTTTCGGAAATTTCTTTTTAAGACTAAAATTCAACCCATAAAAGTATCAACTATTTTATTAAAAATAAGTCTCCCTCAGTTCGAATGGCAACTTCTCGGTTTAAAATTTATGTATTTTTTTGAAAATTCGTTTTTTTGCTGAAAAATTTATCCTTTCGCCTGGATATTTGAATATTTGGTTGCAAATTCGTGTGTTTTGTGGAGAATTTATCTTAAGGGTAAAAAGAAAAAAAAATCATTTTCTTGTCAAAGAATGTAACTGTTTAGTTGAATTCTGTCTTGGTTTAAATATAAACCATTACATTTTCGGATGGGCACATATATTTTTTTATTCAAAATTCATGTGTTTGGTTGGAAATTCATAGGTCTGAGTTGAAAATCCATTTTTCTGGATTGAAATATATATTTTTTGGTAGAAAATTATTCCTTTCTGGTTGAAATGCAACTCTTTTCTTGACAATTAATCTTTTCTGATTAAGGAATTCACTATTTGGTTAAAAACTAATATTCTCGTTAAAAATTCATATTTTCGGATTTGAAATTCAGAACTGTTCGTAGAAAATTCGTCTCAAGCTCGAAAATTCAGCAAATGAGACCATCAACTATTTTATTGAAAAAGTAGTCTTATTTGTTTGAAAGTCGGATTTGAAGTTAAAAGAAGTTGTCCTTTTTTATAAAAATTTGATCCTTTGCGCTAAAAATTCAACTATTTTGTTGATAATTTATGTGTTGAAATGGGGTTGGAATATGTTCTAAATTCAACTATAAGGATAAAATATATTTTTCTGCGTATCGGAAATCAATTCTTCCAACTAAAAACTCATCATCTTTAGTTCAACCGTTTGGTAACATTTTGATTCAAAATTCAAACTTGGGGTTAAAAATTCAACTGGTTTGTTGAAAATTTGTCTCTTTGGTTTGGGAATTCTGCATTTTATGATCATTTTAGGTTAGTTGAAATAGTGTACAAATTGTTGGCATTGATTTTCTTCTTTTGGATAAATTTTTTAATTTCATCATTCAGCAATAAAGAAAAAGTAAGTCAAAAAATTCAGAAGCCAGTATGTAACCGTCGATTTCAGCTTGAACAGGCGCAGTTTCCAAAATATTCTAGAATCTTAGCACGGACACAAACCCCTTGAGCTGTGAAACCGTTTCGATGTCGGTAAGGTAGATATTTATTACGAGAACATACCTAACCCAACTGCCGAACTTATACTAGGATTTGAGATTTTACCCACACATAATTGAGATGACCATGCTTAAGAACGTAATTAGAAGAATGTGCCTTTCTCATGGTTTGATTTTGCTAATAAATCTTCTTGCTAGGCAAAGCACGGCCCCTCAACCCACCAATCCCATTTTTTTGCATGCACTACTCACCAGAAACTAATTTGTTGGCGTCTTCGATTAATTTCTGTCGCTTTTTGAACTCGTCATCGTCAGGCTCATCTTGACTTATTTTAGTCATTGTATCTGAGACTTGATATTTGTGCTGAATAAAATCAGCCATCATGTCTCCCAATTCTTTTTCATCACTGGCGTATTTATCTTTGATGGGGGTCGAGGTACCGTTGAATATAGTGCCGTTCGTGATTGTGACGTGTGGCTTTGCTGTTAAGTGCAAAAAATGTGTGAAAAAATTGTGGAAAATTAAAAAATTGACCAGTGTGCAAATTTCTATTTCGAACGTTCCATGTCAAAGGCAAAAGCTTAAAGAACACAGGTCTTTTCCGGAGTAACTTTTTCCGTAGAATCCGAATCCGAGTTCATAATATGTCCATCACGTCAGGATTTTTGAGATATTTGAGGTTATATACTCGGAAAATGGTGTTTTTCGCTACTTTTGAGGTTATGTACTGGGTGCGTGAAATTTTGTTGGTCTTGTTTCAAAACGTCATCATTTAGTACTGCTCTTACCCTTTAAAATAAGCTTTTGAACAATCACCAGAGATTCGTTTTCCAAAAACATACAGACATTTTCAGTTTCGACATTTATCTGGCATTCACTTTGACTCTTTGGAGCATACGGAGCATACCATTTTACACTCGGAAATTTCCCTTAGAAATTTATACCTGGAGGTGTTGATGGTCTCTGAATAAGATTTTACAGTTAGACAAACGACATCTTCATTACAGTGTGCTCAGATTGGGAACTCAAGCCAGTCACTAACACACGCGCGCTGTGTGTGAGCAACCCAGCTCGACGTATACGTCGGGCCGTGTCTGGCTGTGTC
>WSXT02000006.1:4769971-4793605 GCA_011762715.2 Neuroterus valhalla
GAGAATCGTATCCGTTTTCGAAAAATTAACTTTATTAAAAATATTATATATAATATTATATAATATAATATATTAATATAAATTAATATTAATATATAATAATATTTTATAATTTGTTTATAGCTTGAAATGTTTGTTTGATAAATTCTTTTGTAGAGTGATGTAATTGAAACATTTTCGTACGAGAAAACATGGGTTTTTGATAAAATACAATCATTTCCAACCACGTAGTTTAATTTTTGAATATAAAGGTGAATAAAAAAAAAAGACTTTTTACCAGGAAAGGAGACTTTTTTGCCGAACAGTACAATTTTGAACCCAAAAATATACATCTCCAACAAAACACATGAATTTTTAACTAAAAATGATCAATTTTCCACCAAGGAGATGATATTTAAACTAAAATATTAAATTTTCCGAAAGGAAGAATTTGATATAAAACAATACAGTTTTGAACCTCAAAATATGCATTTTTAACAAAATATACGAATTTTAAACTAAAAAAGATCAATTTTCCACCAAAGAGATGATACCTGAAATAAAATGATGAATCTTCAAACAACAAAATGTATATTTGACAAAAGAATTGAACTTTCAACTATGTGGTGGAATTTTAACAATAAAAATGAACTTTTAACTATGTGATGAACTTTAACAATAAAGATAAATTCTCAAACAAATAGTTGAATTTTCCATACTGAAACAGATAAATTTACCATGAAAGTGATGAAATTTTAACAAAAATAGTCGAATTCTGAACGAGAACGAATTGGTTTTGGAATAAACAGTTGCATTTTCAACCAAAAACTATTAAATTTTCACCAAGAGAGATATAATTTTCATCACAAAGACTTATTTTGAACGAGAAAGTTAAATTTTCATAAAATTTCTTAAAAATTCTATTTCATCCAAAAACTCCGAAATTTTAACAAAATAGTAGGATCTTTAACCATAAGAGTTCGATTTTTCAATGAATATTTGCTATTGTAACCGAAGAAGATTAATTTTCCATCAAAATAATAGAATAAAATTTCAACCCAAAAAGACGAATGCTCAATAGAACATTTCAATTAACAACCAGAAAGATGAAGTTTTCACTACTTAACAATAATAATCACTAATAAAGTTTATCAACTTTCAATCAAAAGAGATTTTCATTTTAATCAAAAACAGATCGATATAATATTCATTCGTTCAATTTTTGAACAAGAAATATCTCAATCCTAAACAAAAAATAGTCGGATTCAACCAATAAATACAAATTAAAAAGCAGTTCAACGTCCAACAAGAAAGGAAAATTTTTAACGAAAAATGATGACTTTTTAACAAAATTGTTGAATTTTTTACCAAAGACTTGAAAATCTTGACCAAAAAATATGGTTTTCAACCAAAGTAAATAAATTCCCAAACCAAATATACGAATACAAAATTCAACAAGAATGTTGAATCTTTAACCAAAAAAATGAAGTGTGAGTTATTACTGACACTATCAACAATATTATTATCAATATTATTATTATTTAATAATATCAATAATAGTAGAATTAGTATTTATAACATAATGCTTCAATCACTTTTATGCGTTACAGTGATTTTCCGATTGTTCTGCAAAGCATAAACTCCACACTTAGTTTTGAAAATCATAAATTATAGAACACAAAGTGTTAGTAATCAAGAAGAAAAAGAATAAAAGAAAGAAGAATGTTGAATTATGTTATTATAAGATTTTTAAAACTTTTTTGTAACATAAAATAAATTATTTTTTTTCTTGAATTTTCAACGCGCTCTCTTCCCTTCCACCCAACTCGATAAAAATCATGTAAAACTAAAAAATGACCCTCCCAATTTAGAGGGAAAAAAGGAAAAGAAACATTTTTCCCTTGAAGGTAATAAAAATGTTGAGTAAAAAAAAAAGCCAAAATTTTAAATTACCGACAATGAATAAAACTACGGGATCTGTGGAGTAATGGAACTGAAATTTTCCGATAGTAAAAATCAACAACACTGGATAAAACCAAAAATGTTTAATTTCCGAGAGTATTAAATTAACAAAAATAGTATAATTCCGAAATTTAGAATGGTGCCGTGTATCTATCCCTACCCTATTCCTTCACACACCCCATCACTAACTCTGTGGTTCTAGGGACCTACAGCTTAAGGTGGGTTGTGAACCACCAATAAAAATGGCTTCGAGTACATTTTTGTGATTCTTTTTCCTCGACGAAATTATTCCGTCTTTAGAAGGAGTCAGAATAAATTGGGGGTTGATTCCAAATAAACTCAGGGTAAATTAAAAAAATCCAAGATAATTTCAACCAATTCAGAAGAATTCAAAAGAATTGAGGCTAAATCAATAAGAACTCAGGGTGTATTCCCAATGAATTCAGATGAATCGAAAAATAATTTCAAAAATCGAAAATATTTCATTGATTTCAGAAAAACTGGAGTTCGAGAGAATTTAATGAAACTCTTGAAACCTTCCCTATTGGTTGCCTTATAGTTGACCTTGATAGCTTTCAAAACTTCCAAGACGGTTGATGTTGACCAACTTGACATATTGTTCATAAATTTTTCCAGACAGACACTCCGTACACAAGTCTAATTAATAACAGCAACAAGATAGTTGGATTCTTTTCAACTGACTTTTATCGAATATCTGCCATTTTGAGGTTAAACTTCCAAAAATATGTTACCAAATTTGGAAAATATGCATTTTTTCTTGGTTTGAGCTACTCCAACATCAAAACTTGTTGTGTCGAAAAAATATAAGCCCTTTAGGCTTGGAAATTTTTACTGATTGACCTCGAGGGCAAACGAGCAGGACCCCCTGGGTAGCCCTCGTGGTAGGGTTACCAGACGTCCGCTTTCGAGCGACATGTCCGCTTTTTCTGTCCCGTGTCCGCTTGTCCACTTTTTAACTGAAATGTTCGCTTTTTTTTCTATCGATCAACTATTTTTATACATATTTCCATCTTTCACAATCTTTCTCCAAGTACTTCGGTATATTTTCTGCCTGACGGTTGGTAGACACTAGAAAAAAGTGGAAAAATCGCAAACTAGGGAAATTATCAGCTGTTTTTTGATTGATATATTCACATGTAATGATTTGTCGATAAATTTTTCAATTTTTTGTAATCGATTTTTTTTTACATTTTGAAAATGATTTTTTTTTCATTTTTCGATTATTTTAGGGGGGGGGGGGCGTGGAATGTCTACTTTCCCGACTGAGAGCATCTGGTAACCCTACTTCGTGGGTTTCTCCCTATGAATTGTCTACAGGAGGGAAACATTCCAATAAAGTGCGATCCTTTTTGTTTTTGAAAAGTCACGACAGTGACTTCATCTCGAAAAAGTGACGATGAATGACCTAAGTGACTGCGCGGTAGATTGTGTAACCGGTACTAGAGTGAGAGAGAATGATGATGATCGCACATATCGTACGTCAAGATCTTCCAGGTAAATATATATATATATATATATATATATATAGCAGAAGTGCTGTAATTATGAGAACTTTGAGAAATTACAGTGCATATCTCATCGATAATTTATTAAATGGCCCGTAGAAAAATTGTCGTCATGTTTTCAACTAGCACGTGGGACGATCTCTAATTGGAGGTTTAATTGCACTTCCATGTCACACCCGTTGGACCCTATTCAGAGCAGAGTCTAATCGCCGGTATTAAAAGAGGTCGGATTTTTTCATTTTCAGAGGTCATTCATAAATTATGTTAGGCATTTATTATACCCCCTCCCCCCTTTATTACCAAAAAATCTCACAAAAAGATATTAGATTATTAACAATCCATGAGTGGCTCGATGCCAGTTATATTTCAAATGTTTTAACGTTGACAATGTATTTCAATGCAGGTCTGCATTCTTTTCAAGTCATTATCTTGCACAAAAAAGAGCGTTGAAGTTGTAGAACACGATATTTTTCGAATATCATTGTACAAAAGTAGTACCATCAGCTCTATCCGACTAAACAAGATGGCCGGACTATTTTGCTATGAATTCCCTTTTCAAATTTTTGTCGCGCAGTGGCGCTCCACGCATGTGGCCCGACTTTAGCATGTAGGGCTTGTAAACAAACGGAAATTTGATTCAAAATTCATAATATTTGTAATAATTTAACGCGATGTTAGTTGGGATTTTTGTAACAAAGTGTAACAATCCAAAAGCCACCTTCAAAAGTTGAACTAAGTGTCGAAATTCTGTGCGTTATTAAACATGAAAAATGGAGAAAGGGTAGAAAGCATAGCTCCGAACTGTCAATCCGGCTATTAGTTGACTCTACTGAAGGCAAAGAAGTCCTTTTTTTTACGTTTCCCATGTTTAGTTGCCGAATTTCAGAAAGCGATAAACAGGGAAGATTCTATTGTTAAGGCTGGACAATTTGTTTTCGAAAAACACTTTCTTTCCGGAATGTAGCATCAATGAGCATACGGCAAGTATCAAATGTGTGATGTATACTCCGCTCGTTATACATATACTACACCAGAACGTGGGGGAGGGAGAATGAGAGGGGGGGGGTAGCTGTGTTGGTGCCATGCTATAGACATTTTCGGTCGCATTGGACGTGACGCGGACGGTGTGTTCCCGTTTTTCGCAGTTAGCTGGTCTCGCTCAGAGAATATGCCCTCCCAGAAGGAGCGAAGCTCCGAAAAGATAACCTTGAAATCCGGAAAACATGAATTTTTAACAAGAAGAGCAGTTCTCAAACATTTAGTTGAATTTTGGAAGAAAACATTGAACTCCGAACAACTACAGTTAAATTTTTAACCAGAAAGATAAATTTTCGAGAACAAAAAGGTGCAGTTTACGGAAGACTGTTACATTTTTCATATACAAGGAAGAATTGTCAATCTCGGACAGATGAATTTTCAACAAAGTAATTGAATTTGCAAACTGAAAACGTGAATTTCCAATAACAAAATTAGATTTCCCAACTAAATAGTCGATTACGAAAATTTTTTTAAATTGCGTTTTCAACCAAATCGTTGAATGCTGGAACCAAAAAGAAGAATTCTCCAGAAGACATTTAAATTTCTAGTCCAAAATACTTCACGGAGACGGTATTTTTCGAACAAAATGGTTGCATTTTAGATAAAATCATTAAATTTTAAACAAAACAGTTGAATTTTTACCTAGAGCATTGAATAAGAAAAGATTGATTTTAAGCAAAAAAAAGATTATAGTTGATATTTCAACTAAGGGAACATTTATTTCTGAATGAATCTGAAGAAATTCTGTAAAAATCTGGAGAATATTCCTGAATTTATCTCAAGATTTTCTGCAGAGAAATCTAGGGGAGCTGTGGATTTCTTTTTTGGCAACCTGGCAACACTGGTTGAACGATGTGAAAAAAAAACAAATAAGAAAGAATACCGAACAGTCACCCATCCGAGCACTATCCGCATCCGTATATGGTTCAACATTTGAGATCTCGACGAGTCGAGAATCACCACACACCTGCTGCCGTCGGTAATCTTCCTAAAGTATTATTTTTTAAATTTTTTTGGAATTTATTTGGAAGGAATTCATTCTGTGATTAAAAATTGCATGCACTTCAAAATGTTATCATTCTATTGGAATTTCAAAATTCTGTTGAAAGATTATTCATTATGGGTGAAAATTCAACTTTTTTGATGGAAATTTGTCTTTTCAAAATGAAAATTCAACATTTGGCTGAAATTTTCTTTCTTCATCCACTAAAAATTTTCCTTCACAGGGAATTCAACTCTTTTGCTGAAAATTCAAATTTTTGGTTCAGAAATTTATCTGTTATCATGAACATTTTACTTCTTCTCTGCTAAAAATGCAACTGCTTGTTCTTTTTCAAACTATAGTTTGAAAAAAAACCTTTCTATTTTGATCAAAAGTTTAATATCTTATCGGAAAAAAGTTTTTTTTACATGAAAATTAATTTTTTAAACTGAAAATATAAGAAATTTATATTTTCAAGCAAAAAACTCAACTTTTCAGCTCAAAATTCATGCTTCTTGTAAGTGTATAAATTATAAAAAAAAAAAAACTTCGAAGGCTGAGGTTGATATCTTTCCGGGTCAGACCGGGTTTCGGGTTCACGGCTCGAATGGAAAACCAGACCTGGCCTTAAAAGTTCAATTAAAGTATTTCTCAAAATTTTCGGTAATTTTTGGATTCTCGGGTTAGGATAAGCTTTCGGGTTTTTGGGTCCGATTGCTTCTTGTCAAAAATTTGCTTTTGTGGAAGAAAATTGATTTTTTTGGGGGAAAAATTGATCTCCTGGGTAAGAATTCATGTATTTTGATAAGAATTCATCTTTACGCTTAGCGATGCCGTTTTTTGAATAAAGATTCATGATTCTAGTTGAAAATTCAGCTAGATTGTTGAAATTTCGTTTTGATCAATTAATTCTTCTGAACTTGATGCTTATTTTGCTTCAAAATTCCACAGTTTTGTTGGAAATCAACATTTCCGTTAAGAATTCCTTCAAAACTCGACGGCTTGATTGAAAATTCATGTTTTGTTAAAAAATCGTATTTTGCCGTAGAAACTGAAATTTCTTAGTTAATATTTATCCGTTTGATTAAAAATAAACTATTCGGGTAAAATGTATTTTTGTAAAAAAGCTCCTCACACAAGATCTCTAAATCCCTCCTCATAAAGAACAGTTATTTACTGAACCCCTCAGTCCCCCAGATCGTCTCACGTAACTTGTAAATGACCCCTCAGATCTGACCCCAAAATATTATTCTTAGTCGGTGATAGAATAGAAAAAGTCTATTGCGATTCTGCAATTAATTACAAATCACCTTGAAAATAATGTGAGAAAAAACGGGAGTTCAAGATAAATAAATAGAATGCAAATTGAGATGGAACGGAAATAAACTCTGATCGATATGATCCTGATGTCTTCGAAAATGAGCTTACGACTTTTACTACAAATTCGAGTCAAATTTCTAGAATATAATTGTTCATCAAAGCTGTATAAGTGAAATTCCCATGTGAATTCCCATGAAATGTTTATTTCTGATTTATTGAAAAGATTATAGAAATTCTAGGTTGTGATTTTTCTCAAATTTAAATTGTGCACTCTTAAAATTCAAACCATTGAGCCAAGTAATGGGAGATATGAAAAATTGTCATAAGATTATCTTGTTGTTCTCGTCAAGCACAACTCAGCACAAATTTTTCATTCTGAAATTTGGATTTTTGACAATTTGCAGGAAATAAATATTTTTAGATCCCAAAAAAGTGGGGTATTTTCGAAAATATGGGAAATATGAAAAGTTGTCATAAGACAGTCTCTTTGTGCTCGCCGAGCACAACTCAGCACAAAATTTTCATTTTGAAATCTTGGATTTTTTACCATTTGCTTGAATTAAATATTTTTAGAGCTCAAAAAAGTGGGGTATTTTCGAAAATATGGGAGATATGAAAAATTGTCATAAGACAATCTTGACCAAAAAAGTGGGGTTTTTTTGAGTGCTAGCTCAAAAATCGTTTTTTGGAAATTGTGTCTTTAATTTTCATTTTTAGAAAAAATCTTCCACAGCACAATTTACCACAATTTGGGCAAATTCCGGCACAACTTTTTTTTTTTTTTTTTTTTGAGAAAATCCAAAATGGCAGTGCCAACTTCCTGGACACGCCTTAGTAGGAAAAAACTCCCAACAGTGGTTAGCAAAAATTTGTGAATTGCAGTAAACATAAAGTACAATATGAATTAGGGATTTCTTATGGCATAAATGAAGTTGATATATTCAACTTTTCCACTAGAATGGACTATAAGCCAGTGAGAAGTTTTTGTTATTATTTTGAGCTGTTGAAATTTTGTCCACTGTGGTACAGAAAGATGCACTTCTACGTATCGATAGAATATATTTTATACCTACGCTACTTTTAGCACAAACAGAAAAGTGTTATATTCACTATTTAGAATAAAATTAGCAAAAATATAAGGTCAATTATTTTGTTCATGTTTCACGATACATCTTACAGTGGACAGGTTATATGTGAGGTTAGGATTTTCATCAATCACACCATCGTTTCTGACTTTCTGCGCTAAAAGTAACTAGAAAATCCTATAGAAATTAACGTGATCATCAGCTGATTCTGCCGTGAAGCATTTACCAACCCCTGAGTTTGAAAGATCTTTATAATTTCTTATTTGAAATCCACTGTAGGAATGACGCTGATATCCCTAGCAGGACAATAAAAGTCTTAAGAAATTTGCTTATAACAATGAACTGAGGTGAAACATATGATTCTATGGTTTAAATTATTACAGTTCATTGGCCAAGGAATATATATCATTTATCGAAATTTCTGTAGGAGTATTTTATTCACTTTGAAAAAACCACTAACGTACGCAATAAACTCAGTTAATCTTGTTGCAAACTAATTATTTTTGTTGTTTTGGTTATTAAAATTTATAAGAACATTTGAATCTGTTTCGAGCTGAATTTTTGACATTAGTATCCATAAAGAATCTCTAAATTAAATCTAGTTTTGGCATTTCGCTCTTATCTACAAATATCCACTGTATAAAGCTATCCACTTTAGGGAGTTTTCCCCTACCTAAAGAACTTAAACGCTTTCAATAACAAATTTTTTGCTAGAAAAATATATATTCTATAACAATGTTTGGAGTAAAGAGGGTTGCCAATTTTTTCCCAGTATAATATTTTCATTCCGAATATAGACCATTGATATAAAAAGTACAAAATGTTTCATTATTTTCAGGGTTTCGTTGCCACGGGTAAAAAGGATGACCTATTAGAAAAATTGACTAAAAGTGATGGATGTGCATTGATTTAAAATTTGACCAATGTGCTTTCGAATGCAGAAGAATCCTGTCAAGTTTCCAAGAATGTCAGGTGCATTTTAGGGAATCCCGGATGATGAATCCAGAACAATTCCAATCGAATTCAAGTGCTTCAAGAAGAGTCCAAAAAAATTCACTGATTTCAGTAAAATTGAAGTGAATTTGGAAGGATTCAAGAAAGTTCAAGGTACTCTGATAATACAGCCCCACAAAAAATTTGAGAATTTTAGTAAATCGAAAAAAGTTCTGTATATAAAAAAATTTCAATCGATGAAGAAATGGAAGTGAAAAGAATTCAGCGCTGATTCAACCAAATTCGAGTGAATACGAGAAAATTTCAAAAAGAAAAAAAACTAATAGACCGAAATCGATCGAATCCAAATGAGTTTATAGACGAATTTGGAGAAAATGATAAGAATCAATGCGAATTCAAGGTAGATTAAAAAGGAATCAAAAATATTATCACAATTTTATTGCAATAAATGAATTTCGAATTATGATGGAATCAAAAGAAAAAAAAATCCATTAAATTCAGTAGAATTGAGTAAATTTAGATGAATACAAAAGAGATCTGGGAGGATCCCGGAAATTCGAAAGGATTCCGAGGAATCAAAAAAATTCAGGCTAAATTATTAGGAATTAATGGAGAATTCCCAGATGGATTTCAAAGAATTTGAAGAAGTCTAGAATATTTAATCGATTTTAGTAAAATTCAGTGGATTTGGTTTTTGGGAATTTAAGGGGATGAAAAAGTCTATAGAGTTTTAAAAAATGCAAGAAAATGGAGAAAAAATTATTGACCTGAATTCAATATTTCTCTTTTTGTCCTATTTTGATTCATTTAAAGATGTGGCTAAGAAGATATTTTCCCTTAAAAAAGTTACAATATTGCGAGCTTTAGTGACTTTGCTGAAAAATGATGAAAAAGTAATTTAAAAAGAAAGTGCCTGACAGTGACTGTGTGAAATTCCATGAATTACATGACTTACAGATTGAACGATTTTATAGTTACTCATTCGAAACCAAATATTTTTGATTCTAAGTTTACAAATGATTATTTCTATAACTTAGGCCTCAGTAAAAAAGCATTGTTGAAAAAATTATTTCTGACTTGAATCTTCAAAGTTCTAAGTTACATGTATTAATTAGTTAACAAGACTGTTAAAAATTATATCAGGTTTAACTTTTTTTGAATGATGTCAAACGAAATCAAAATAAGATAATTATTATTTTTAGCGTTAATTTTATTTATTTATTTATATTTTGTCTTAAGTTATGTTTACAGCATAGAGGGTTGATAATTTTTTTCTTGTATAATAATTAGTCGGAAAGTATAACATAAATACAAAATTTTACACTATTTTATCATTTTCATAGGTTTTCGAAGCTTAAGGTAAAAAAGTGGACCTTTGGACTCCAACCGGAAAACTGAAGTGACCAAAAGTGACAAATTCATAAGCCAAAAATGGACAAAAATTGGTGAGGAGCGACGATCAAATACAATACTAAAAATGTTAACGAATATAAAGGAAATGAGAAGAATCCATATGAATTCATATAAATTCAAGTAAATTGAATAAAAAATTTCTGGAGAAATTGATGGAAGTAAAACAAATTTGAAGGACTGAAGGTGTGTTCAAATTAGGATGAAGTATGGAAGAAAAATGGTAAAAACAAGAATCCAACGTATCAAGTGAATTTAAATGGATTAAAAAAAAACAGTGAACATTCTCAGATTATTCGTAATGACTTCAAAGAATCAAAATCAGGATGAATTAATGAGAATTCAGAGTAAATTTGAGAAGAATTTAAAATAAATACAAAGAAATCAAGAATATTACATTGATTTCAGTAAAAATTGCAGAGAATTGCGTAGGATTCAAGGAGATTTGAGAGGATCCAAAAAAATTACACAATAAACTTCGTTAGAAATACAATCTCATAAAATTGAAAAGTGATTGAAAAAAAACTGCTCGACAAAAGTCACTGAAAAAATCAATGCCAGTAATAGTGATTGTGTGACATCCCTCATTTTCGGATGATTTCCAGGTATTGAAAAATATATTTTAAAAGATTTCAATGGGTATCGAAGGATTTCGAGTAATTTCAACTAGTTAGAAAAAATTATGAGGCATTGCAAATAATTCCAAAGAAAGGTATTCAAAGTGCGTTGCGGCAAGACATTTTCAAAAGCTGTCTAAAGAGAGATTCGTGAAGAGATAATTCTAAATGATGATTCAAAAGCACCGTAATTTGGTTCAAATCATTCTTAAAAATAGAATATTCATGATCATAATCACTTCCTCATTCCGCAACCATAGCGACAGCATTAATCGTTTATTTTGTAATAGTTAACTACTGCGAAGTTGAAGGCGAGATGCACTGGCTGATATGATTCAAACGACTATAGGTACTATTTATCTGTGAGTGATGTAACTTAAACTAGATGCAATATCCTATAAATATAGCCAATGTATGATATCAACTATCAACTTCTTCCTCAATATCAACCAAAGCATCCTTCACCGCCTGGATCAACTTCGCAATTGACACATAGCACCTACGATCATTTTATTCATGTGTTATCTAAGAAATACAAGAATGAAGAAAAGTCTGATCCTCTTGACCACAGACATTAAAAAATTAAACTCGTTAGAGTGAGAGAGGGATGAACAGCCTAATTGAAAGAGACTAATTTATTGTTGAATAATAGGTGCAGAAATTGATGATTCTCATTACACAGGAAGAGATTTTATTAAAACAATTATCAGGAAATTTTCTGAGGAAAACTCACAATGAATGATTATTGAATTGAAAGTTTAAATTACAATCAATTGTTTTTGGGTCAAATTCTGACAGATTTCCAGGGATTTGGGAAATTTCCACAAAAATGAGGAATTGCGTATAATTTGGAAGATTTGAAGATATTTTCAAATATTTCAGAGGACCAATAATATTTGAAATATTTCAAGGGGTTTCAAGGAATATCATCAGATTACATATAATTTCATGGAATCAAAAGAGTTCATATATAATATCCTAATGGATTTTCGAAAATTTATTCACAAGAATTAATGTATTCCTAGGGATTTCAAGGATTTGAAAACATTTTCAAATATTTCAAGAGGTTCCACATGATTGAATAATTTTTATGTGTCTCAACAATTTCCTTCAACGTCCAATGATTTCGAAAGATTTCATAGGCTTTGTAAAATTTTAGGACAGTTGAGAAGATTTTGAATCATTTTGAAGAGATTACCATTTCTTAAGATTCCCTAATATTTCAAATATTTGGAGGGATTTAAAAGAATTAATTGACAAGAACTGATACATTCAAAGAATTGCAAAGATTCGAAGAGATTTTTAAATATTTGCGAGGGATTTCAAAGATTTGAAAACGTTTTCGAATGGTTCAAGAAGTTTCGCATGATTTAAAGATTTTTTTAGGAGTCTCAACGATTTCCTTCAATTTTGAATGATTTGCAAGGATTTCAGGATGGTTGAGAAGATTTTGAAGAATTTTGAAGAGATAACCATTTTTTAAGATTCCCAAATGTTTCAAAGGATTCCATGATATTTCAAATATTTCCAGGGATTTAGAAGAAATCATTCGAAGAATTTCAAAGATTCGAAGAGAGTTTTAAATATTTCAAAAGGTTTCACGTTTTTTTGTCTTTTACCTTACGCGGTTCTTAACAATTTCGTCGGACTTCAAATGATTTGTAAGGATGCCATAGGATTAATAAATTTCAGGACACTTGAGAAGTTTCCAAGAGAAGGACATTTTTAGAGATATCTAGATATTTCAAAGGATTCCATAGGATTTCAAAGCATTTATTCACGAGTATTGAGGGATTTTGGAGGATTCCTAAGATTTATAGAGATTTTCAAATATTTCATGAATTTTACAGGATAGTAGGAACTTTTAAGTTTCTACTATAAAAAATCCTTGAATTTCGTATAATTTGGAAGATTTGAAGATATTTTCAAATATTCATGGGGATTTCACAAAATTCTAAGTATTCCATGCGTTTTCAAACAGTTTTCTATAATTTTGAATGATTTTAAAGGATTTCATAGCATTGATCGAATTTCAGGATACTTATAGAGATTCCATGGGTTCTAAGAGATCACAGTTTTTTTACGATTTCCGAATATTTCAGAGGATTCCATAATATTTGAAATATTTTAACGGATTTCAAGGAATATCATCAGATTCCATATCATTTCACGAAATTAGGAGAGCTTATATACTATCTTAATGGATTTTCGAAAATTTATTCACAAGAATTGATGCATTCCAGAGGATTTCAAATATTTGAAAACATTTTCGAATATTTCAAGAGGTTCTACATGATTAAACATTTTTTTAGGTGTCTCAATAATTCCCTTGAATTTTGAATGATTTAGGAAGATTTCAGGATGGTTGAGAAGATTTTGCAGAATTTTGAAGAGATTGCCGTTTTTTAAGATTCCCTAGTATTTCAAAGGATCCCATAATATTTAAAATATTTTGAGGGATTCCAAAAAGATTCCAAGAAATTTCCAAGAGGATGATATTTTTAGAGACTTCTAGATATTTCGAAGGATCCCATAGGATTTCAAAGAATTTATTCACAAGTATTGAGGGATTCAAAAAGGATTCCCAATTTTCAAATATTCCAAGAGTTTTCGAATAATTTTCATGATTTTGAGGTATTTGAAAAAAATTATATCAGTTTTACTCAATTTTAAAAAACATGAAAAGATATAATGAAACTTATAAGATTTTCGGATATTTTGAAAGATTCTGAGAGATTTGTAGGGATTTCAAAGAATTAAAAATATGTTGAGGTATGTTATAAGATTCGAAAAAATTTGTAATAGATTCCAAGAATGTGAAGGAATTTCTAGACATTTCAAAGATTCAAGGATATTTAAAACTTTTTTGGATGGATTACACGAATTCGAGGTATTTTGAAGATTTCAAGAGTTTAGGAAGATTCCATGGAATTTCCATAAGCATAACAAATTTCGAGGTATTCCAAAACATATCGAAAGATCTAAAATATTTCAGAGTATTTCAGGAGATCCTAAGAAACACAAAAGGAACGACAAGGGATTTCTTATGTTTTTTAAGTATTATCACAAGTTTCATACAGTGTCAAAACATTTTAAAGATCTGAAAGGACCTCACAGAACTTATAAGGTTCAAGGATATTCTAGGAGGTTCATAAGGATTTCCAAAGATTTTAAAGAATATCAAGTGTTAGAAGATTTAAAAAAAAAACGAAGAATCATTTATAGATTCCAAGAGCATCAAGGAATTTCGAAGATTTCAGGTATGTTCAAGAGATTTCAAAAGATTTTAAATATTTTAGGGTATTTCGAGTATCCTAAGAGATTGAAAGAAAATCAAAGGATTCTTAAGGATTATATTTATTTATGGATTTTAAAAAATTGCGTACAGTCCTACAGAATTTAGGAAGAATTTTATAGGAAAAAATATATATAAATATATATATTGAAAATGTCCAAAATTTCCATTTCATAGAAACTTTTTGGAATATTTTTTATGGATTTTCACGAATTTTGAGGTGATTATGGTATTATGGAAAATTCTAAAGAATTTTCAAGAGCCTTAGGAAACAATCCAAAAATGTCAAGGGATCATAATGATATTATTGATAATGATAATTTACGGGATTATATAATTGAAGAGCAATTTGAAATTTGCAGAGCATTCCAAAAGAGTCAAAAGTTTTGAAATATTATAGTGTGTTTTGAGAAATTCAAACAATGTCAAGGATTTTCCAAGAATTCCAATTTTATTCAGGTCATGGAGTGAATGTTATACAATTTTAAAGGATTTCAGGGGGTTCAAAAGGATTCTTAATTTTATTTTGATAAATTTCAAAAATTTTAGGACATATTATGAAATTTCATGGGACTTCACAGGCTTTTCGAAGGATTGTGCAGGATTTTTGAAATTTGGAGCTATCTAATGAAGTATTTCAAGGGATTTGTACTGAATAGGATTTCCAAAATTCTATAAGGGCCGACGGCCAAGTCCGCCCCTGCTTACCTCAGAAATATTCCTGATAAAGTGATAAGAGAGTAAAAAATGCTACTTTTTGTGCCAGTAATCTACTATAAATTCCAAAGAATGAATGCAAATTCGAAAATTTAGAGGAAGGGGATAATAAGGAAAATAAAAAAAAAAAAGAGCGAGACGGTGATAGAACTTACGAGTGTAGGTCATTTGGCCCTGGTAGTAGGAAGGAAGGTACACATGTTGTGCGTGTGGCGGTTGCCCGTACACATTCATGGCAGCCACACCGATTTCATCGCCACCTACATTGTACGCCATCGTGGAATTTTTTGAAATTCAATAACCCTATTTTTCATATTTATTTTGCGATTCTAACTTCTCTATTCACTGGGTTGCTTTCCTTTCAAACACTCAACATCACCACACTTCAATAATATTTAAAAAAAAAAACAACAACGAACACTACATCTCTGCCAAAGAAAAAAAACTACACAATAAACATTTTCAACAAATAAATCTCTAATAAATTATTGTTTACGTTTTTAAATTTTACGGAGAAAACTGTTATCCCAAAGATTCTTCCGACAGACTTTCCAAATTGTATTATACATTTATACAATTTGAATACCCCTTCATCATACAATATCCGAATTCAACTACGAGATTCCTGGAAATTGAAAAAAAACAAGAATCCAATGAACAAATTTGGATCAAGCACCTTTAATTGTCTTTATTAAAATTGAAAGAAAAGACAAGAATCAAAAGATCAGCTTTGGATCAAACACCTCAAATGTCTCTTTTCAAATTCAGGTAGATAATAAAAATCCGACGAGTACATTTTGAGCAAGTACCCTCAAATATATATTCAAATTACAGAAACCAATAATTCAACGAAATAATTTGGATAAATTGCCCTCGAACATCTCTATTCGAAAAGAAAAACAAGAACCCAACAATCAAATATAGACCAAACACTTTTAGGTTTCTCAAAAAAATAAGAGGAACACAAGAATCCAAAGATCAAATTTGAATAAAAAATCCTCGAATGTATCTATTTGAATAAAAAAAATTAACAAGAATACAACAATCAAATTTAGAGCAAACACTTTCCAATTTCTCACACAAATTAAGAGGAACACAAGAATCCAATGATCAAATTTGAATAAAAAAACCCTCGAATGTCTCTCTTCGAATCAAAAAAATTAAAAAAAATACAAGTATCAAATTTAGAGGAAAAACAAGAATTCAAGGATCAAATGAGGACCAAACACGCTCAAATGTCTATTTAAATTGGAAGAAAGGAAAAGAATCCAATGGTCAACTTTGGATCAAGCACCTTTGAATGTCTCTATTAAAATAAGAAAAATAAAAATAATCCAACGACTGAATTTGGACCAAATACCCTAAGATGTGTCTAATCAAATTCAAAAAACCAACTATTCACAGATCGAATTCAGATTAAACACCCCCAAATGTCTCTATTCAAATTGGAAGAGAAGACAAGAATCCAATTAGCAACTTTGTATCAAACACTTTCAAGATTCTCATACAAATAAGAAGGAACGCAAGAATCTGATGATCAAATTTGAATCAAAAACCCTCAAATGTATCTATTCAAATTCAAAAAACCAACTATCCAACGATCAAATTCAGATCAAACACCTCCAAATTTCTCAATCCAAATCAGGGTGGCGATTCAGCGGATGATTTCGAATTCCCGGTCATTTTCCGGTTTTTCACGGTCAAGTTTTTCCATTTTCCCGGTTAATTAGAAGTAACATATTTATATTTGTCGCAAAACCCCAACCTATTTCTTTTATTCATGACGTTCATTCTAAACATCTTTTAACTCAACAGATCAAACAATGCAAATTAAATCAATTTTGAAAAGAATACCTAAACAAAAACTAACAATTAATGAAAATCAGTTTAGGATAACAAAAAAACTTATTTTCAGTAAAATAGTTCATTTTTTAATCAAGAACTGTAATTGAATTAGTTGGATTTTCAACGAGAAAGACGAATTTTTAACTGGAATGATAAACCTTTAACTAGAATGGTTCGATTTCCAAACAAAATAGATTCTCAACCAAAAAATACAATTTTTCAACAAAATGGTTGAAATTTGAACTATAAAAGAAAAATTTCAAACAAAAATAGAATAGTGAAATTTTCGGCTCAAAAAATTAATTGTAAATCGAGCAAAAGAGTTTTAACTACCCGTAAAAGAGAACTTTCAAAGAAGAATATTAACTTCCGAAGAAAAAGATAATTTTCTACCAAAAAATCGATTTTTTAACAAGGTATGTGAAGTTCTAACAAAATAATTGAATTTCCAATTAAAAAAAAAAAATTTTCACCCAATTGTCGAATTGGGAACTAGAAAAGATCAATTAAATTAAGTTCAGTTCAATAAAATCTTTATTAAAAATTAAATCAAGTGAATTCCCGGTATTTCATTTGAGTTCCCGGTCATTTCCCAGTTTTTTCCCGGTCAATAAAATTCCCGGTCATTTCCTGGTATCCCAGTCAAGTCGCCACTCTGCGAATTGAAAGAAAAGACAAGAATCAAATGATCAACTTTGGATCAAACACCCTAGAATGTCTCTATTCGATTTTGAGAAACCAACTATTCAACGATCAAATTTGGATCAAATGCCATCTAATGTGTCTTATTGAATAAGAGAAACCAAGAATCTAAAGGTCGGGAATGGACCAAACACTCTCAAACATCTCTATTACAATCAAGAAAACCATGAATCCAAAGATAAGATTTATACCGAACTTCCTCAAATGCGTCTATTCGAATAAGGAATTATAGAAGGATTCAACTATCAAATTTCGATCAAAGATCCTCTAATTCGCCCATCGAATTCGACATCGTCCATTCAAGTTAAAGAAACCAAGAATACAACGAACAAATTCCCTCAAATCTATCTATTAAAAAGCAAGAATTCAACGAATAAATTTGGACTGAACACCTTTAAATGCTTTTGTTTAAATTTAAATAAAACACAAGAATTCAACGATCAAACTTGGATCTGACACTTTCAAATTTCTCATTCAAATTGAGGGGAGAAAAAACAAGAATCTAATGATCGAGTTTGAATCGAGCAACCTCAAATGTTCCTATTTAAATTTAAAAAACGAACTATCCAACGACAAAATTTAGATCAAACACCCTTAAATGTCTATTCTAATTAACAAAAAAATCAAGGATCACATTTCGAACAAACGCTTTCAAACATCTCCATTGAAATTGAAGAATCAAGGAACTAAAGATCAAATTCGAACCAAGCACCTCCAAATGTTTGTATTCAAATTGCGAAAACAATCTATTCAATGATCAAATTTAGTCAAAGAACTTTGAATGTCTATATTTGAGTTTTGAAAAACCAAGCATTCGACGATAAAATTCAGATCAAACACCCTTGATTATCCCTTTTTGAATGAGAAGAACCAAGAATTTTAGGATCAAAATTTTACCAAACACGCTCAAACATCTCTAATAAAATGAAGAAGACCACGGATCCAAAGATAAAACATTCACACAACTCCCCCAAATACCTCTATTCAATTTGAGAAACAAAGAAGAATCTCACAATTATATTTCGATCAAACATCCTTAACTGTGTATCTTGAAATTTAACAAAATTAATCCAGCCATGAAAATTGAATCAAATATCCTCGAATTTATATATTACGAATCAAAAATCTAAAGATGAAATTTGGACTGAATAAGAAAAAAACGAGAATCCAAAGATCAAATTTGGATCTGACCCTTATAAATTTCTTACGCAAATTCAGGAAAAAACGAGAATCTGATGATCGAATTTGAATCAAACACCCACAAATTTTGTTATTCAAAGTTTAAAAAATAAGTATATAAAACGACAAAATTAGGATCAAACACCCATAATATCTCTATTCAAATCAGAACTATCAAGAATTCAGGGTTCAATAACGGACATCTCTCAAATGTGTCTAATTAAATTCGAAAAACCAAGTATCCTACGGTCGAATGCAGATCAAACACCCTTAAATGTTTTTATTCAAATTAAAAAAGAAAACACGAATTTAGATCAAACACCCTTGAATGTCTCTATTCAAATTTACAAAGAAAAATTCAAGGATCACATTTAGACCAAACAACCTGAAACATCTCCATTAAAATGAAGAAAACGAGGATCTGAAGATCAAATTGGTACCAAACACCCCCGAATGTCTCTATTTGAATTAGAAAATAAGATGATCCAACAATCAAATTTGAACGAATTACTCTCAAACATCTCCATCATAATAAAAAAAAAAAAAAACAAGGATCCAAAGATCAAATTGGTACCAAACACCCTTAATTGTCTCTATTCAAATTGCAAAAGAATAAGAATCCAACTAGAAACATCGGCAAAAACACTCTCAAATGTCTCTACTCAATTTGGAAAAAAAGGATTTAACGTTCGTATTAAGACAAAATACCTTAGAATGTCTGCATTCGAATTTGAATTGATATCAAATAGAGACAATTAAGTGCCCGATCCGATTTTGATCTTCATTTCTATTTCTTTGAATTCTAGGAATTTCGTAGTTAAATTTGTTTCTAACAGTTACTCTTTTGACAACCCAGTGAAGACTCTGCTAAACACATGCGCTTGCGAAATTAATGCAAAATTCAAAGAGAGCAAGCAAATGATAAATTTTCAACATTTTTAAGTTTCTCTGCTGGAATCCAGAACTTCGAAATACCGCTATTTAGAGTTCTGCTGCGGAAATATTCTCTCGGATGGTTAAATATTCTGGAATTTGGAATTCTATTGAGAAAATGTGTCGTTAAAAACGTGAATATTCTGGAAAATATTTGAGATCAATCTTCGATAATACATGGTATTATCCTCTACAATCGGAAACGTACTAAATTTACATTAAATCAAAATACAAAATTCTAATTTGAATATATTCGAAATCAATCAATCAATTTTATTTATTAAGGAAAACCTACGACCAGAAAAAAAAACCTATAAGGTATAAGGTTTACGAGCCAAATTCTGTTCAATCAAATAACAAAATAGGGAGATTAACTAAATTTCCAGTTTTTTTTTGTGATGCTTAATTCAAAGTCAATGAAATCAATTGTAATGGATTCAATTAACATTGTTTGTTTATCCAATCAAATTAGTTATAATTCTTAAAGGCTTAAGTGGGATTTTTATTCAAAACCTTTATTATCAATTTACGTTTACTCAGAGGGATCCCATTTACATCCACTCGATTTTCAATATATTTGACTAGAATTAAGTTTGAAGTGAATATAATTCCATAAAATAACTTACATAACTAGGATCAAATTAAGTAACAAGGATTCCGTTAGAATTGAGTAGAACTCAATTTCCAACTACTAAACTCGAACTGAAATAAAGAAGAATTTACTTGGATTAGACTTACATTTGAACTGAGGAGAAATCAAGTTTAAGTAACTAGAAATAATTTTTTATCTACTAGAATTCCTTTCTTATCTACTAGATTTGAATTAAAACTAAGAAAAATAAAATTGTAGATTTCCATTACAATTGAGTGGAACACAATTTCAAACTATTGGCTAGAGGTTAATTCGAGTTCAATTTTAACTCTGCTCAAAATTCACCCTAATTTATTATTTATATTTGTAATTCAATTAACTTTCCTCACATTTATTCTAACATGTTTTGAATTCTCAATTCATAAAATATTCTCCAAAATATTTGCGAAGATCTTCCAAGATTTCAAATTCTCGAAAATTTCGAGACTCCACCTCTATCGGAAAAAAAAATCTATCTCTATTCCTGATGATTTTATATCCTTCACTTTTCTGAACAATGAGCTAACCGTCATCACTCTCATCAAAGTTAACCTTTTCGATGACGGTGTCTAGATCTATGTAATTGGCAGAGAAAAGGAATATTCAACATCGGGGAATAAAATGCAAGGCAATTTCACTTCATTAGCCAATGTCAAAACGGTAAAAATTCATGGCTGCTCATGCAGGTTTCACATGCAAGATAACCTCTACTAAGGTATCTCAAAATCCCGGAAACTATTACTAATAGTTTCCAGTTTTCATGTTCAAGACCTACCTCAAACTATTAAATCTTTGAGTGATTTTATAATCACATGCAAATACAGGAAGATTTTTAATCAATTGAAATTTTTAATCAATCAATAAAAATATACAGGAAGTTTCTGTTTCATAATCTGCATCTAAAAGTTTGCCTTTAAGGGAATGTAAAGCAGATAAAAAATACCATTTTCCACCCGGAAAATAAAAAAGCGAGCGCAAAAAGCTACTCCAGGCGGAAAAGACATTTTACGCACACTTTACATTCACAAAAAAACATTTTTTTGGTGCAGGTTGGACATAAAGATATTATCACAATAGAAATTATTGCAGAAGAAACTATTGCGGCAATTTCTTTATATGCAAATCATCCGAATTTCAGTCCAATGTAGATCTAGTGTGCTTAACATTCGATTCTCAAAGTCTAAAAAATAAAAAAAAAAACCAAATCTAGATAAGAATCGAGCAACATCAAGAGCCCAAACTGCTCACTAAGATTCGTCATAACAATTACTTTTGACGAAAAACTTACCACCCTCATCTTCACTATCACTCATGAATGTTTCCTGCATTGATTCTGGCGCTTGGACTCTGTATTTTTCCTCGATTGTCATGGAGTGCGTTGTAGTAATTGTAGTTTCTGTTACGACCTTCAAGGTCTCAACGACGCTGATGTATCCCAACTTGTTTGCGATGTCCAGGGCAGTTTGTCCATTCTTCAAAACAGGAAAGATGACATTTTAATATTCATTTATAAAATCTTATATGGCACAGGGTATCCAGTAGGGTATCTGATAGGGCGAAGCGATAAAAAAATGTCCTCAAAGTTGGAGGGGATAAAAAAGCTGTTGTTCGGTACCCGAATCCCTCACAAAAAGTTACGGAAAAAAAATCATGTTCGCGCATCGAAGATTAAGCTCAAAATAACCAAAAATATTTGATTCTTTTTTATTTGGGAATGAAATCAATTTTCATAAATAAAAAGGCTTTTCGAAATAAGTATTCACAACTATAATTATCCTCTGAAAAATATGCAGCAATGAAACATCTATATACATCGAAAATTAGTTTCAAACTTGAAAGTTATATAAACTATTATCTTCTGAGAGCTATACAGTAAGAAACAAGTTTTGATACGTCGTAGGTTGTCATTAAATCCAAAATAATTATTAGGGTGGCGACTTGACCAGGAAACCGGGAAAGCCGGGAATTTAGGTCATTTAACCTGGACTATTAAAAATTCTACCGAAAAAATACGGGAAAGACCGCTTTCTTTTTGTGAATCAGAAAGATATCTTATTTTTTGATTTAAAGAATGTAACGCTCTTTTAATCTGATTCTCAAAATATTTAAATAAATCTATCTTTCCATTATAAGAAAATCGTTTTGCAAATTTGTTGCTTTGTGAGATTTTTTTAGCTGACTCAAATTTTATAATCGACTTGATGATAGCGCAAATCTACAGAAAGAATAATTATCTTCATTTTTCAAAAAAATGTGTTTATCACGTTTTATTTGCTTTCCCTTATTTATCTGAATTGGGACAAGGGATTTCAAAAAGTATTTATGGTTTTTATTTAAGGACAGGAAGTTTCAGTGGAGAAGTATAATTTCACTTGGAACAGGGAAATTTTCTACTTGGAACGTGAACTTTTTAATCTAATTATTATTCGGATTTAGAAGAGAGGAATTTGAAAAAAAAACGTTTTCTCCCATTCAAAATTCATCGCGATTTCAAAGTTCCTTCTTCCTAATTTTGAATGAATAAAGTTAAAAATCAATTCATCTTTTTTGGTGGAAATTCAAGTATTTAGTTGAACGTTCATTTTTTAATTTGGAAATTAAACTATTTCTTTGAGAATGAACTTCGTGAAAAATTTGCCTTTGCTGTAGAAAATTATTATTTATGGTCCAAAATTAATCTTTTTGCTTAAAATGCTTAAAAAACTTAAAATACTGTTTCATTTCTAGTGAAAAATTGATCTTTTATAGTTAAAAATTCGACATTTCGGTAAAAATTCGTCTTTTTGAATAAAAAATTCAATTATCTCGTTGAAACTTCATATATTTTATTGAAAAATCGATTTTTCGTAGAAAATTATCTTTTTCTTCGGAAGTTAATATTCTTCTTCAAAAATTCTGCTTTACGGTTAACAATTCAAGTTATACAGTCAAACATTTTTCATTTTAGTCGAACATTCATCTCGTTGAAAACTCGTATGTTTGGTTTAAAATTAATTTTTCAAGCCGAAAATGTCACTATTCCATTTTTGTATGAAATTTTTTATTTTTATGGTACGAATTTCCACCATTCTCAGGTGTAAAATTCAACTACTTCAGTTACTAATTTACAATTTCATTTGATTCTTCGTCATTTTGTGCATAAATTTAGGTAGTAATTTGTTTGAAAGTTTTTTTTGTTTTTTGAGAGATAGTTTTTTTTCGTTATAAGTAATTTTTCTAACTGAAAATTCAACTTATTCCAATGGAAAATTCCATAGTTTCTTTCGAAAATTTATTTGTTTAGTTAAACATTTTTTTTTCAATTTGAAATTTGAGTAATCAAATTTTCATTCGATAATCTTTTTCAGTAAAAGTTAATTCATCTGTTTGAAAACTCAACTCCTTCAGTTAAAGATTCTTTTTTTTAATATAAAACACTTATGCTTGATTTAAAATTTGTTTTTTAAACTAAAAATGTTA
>WSXT02000006.1:4818599-4844284 GCA_011762715.2 Neuroterus valhalla
CATTCTAAGGGAATGAAAGTTCATTCTCTTAGAATGAAACTAACAGTTCAGTCGTTGCTTGGAATGAAAGTTCATTCTAAGGAATTTAGAGTGTCAGTAGTGGACGTTCCTTTAAGGAGTTGTTTAGTCTTTTTTTTTTAGTTGAAGAAAAACAGGAGTGTTTCTGTGAAAAGAAAGACAGTGATTGGTCTGGTTCCAAATTTCCCTTAGAATAGTCCCTCAAGAGTGATGGAACATGAAATAAAAAGTTTTCGCGTGTTCAAAATTGAACTAGAAATGAATAATTGATTTGGTGCCGACGATACAAAAAATGACAAGTAAGAATTTGGACCACCGTTTGCTTCTATATTTGAAGATAACATCGGAGAGCAATTCGATTTCGCTGAGAGTGAACAAGTTGGGGCTGCAGGCCGCCTGGCCGAAGCTTTGAGGCGCCTTTCACTAGTTTTGCCACGTAGCTGCCATGGAAATTGTCATGCTTCCCCTCCTTATGTTCGAGGTATCTAGATTATTACCATCGTCGTGCAAGTGCAACCCTGTGTGTGTACATAATGAGTATTACAAATTACAATACTTTTGAGCATAGCTACATACTATTAAAAATTTAATTTTATTCATACGAACAATCAAATCGTGTTCTAGTTGCCATCATTTGGTGTAACGCTGCTACGTCGAAATCTTCACTATCCTGATGAACAAGTAGTTTATTCTGAAAATTATTTTGCATAATATGCCATCACTGTATTTTTAGAATCAGTGTCCATTTTTCCCTATACATAATACATTTTTTGTTCAAATTGCACCAAAAGTATCCCTTTTTTTGCATGCAAAATGGGCGATAAATGTTTTTTTTCCACCTGGATAAGAAGCGGGCGCAAAGTGTCTTTTTGTGCCCACTTATTGTTCCCGGGCAGAAACGTTACCTTCCGCCCGCTTTACATACCCTCAAAGGCAAACATTAGTACATCTAATGCTAAGAACAAAAAATTTTTGTGTATCATGAGGGAACAATTCGAACATTCTCGTGATAGTTTGGTTCCAACTTTACGCTCTTGATACACAATATACTATATTCAAAGGTTAACTCCTCTGAAGAAAGCATTTTCCTGACCACCATTCCTAGTAAAAAATGGTCGAGAAATATGTGACTGAATAATATATTCAACAGCATATTACTTCCCATATGAGAGTAAGAAAATCTACTTGTTTTTCGAATAAATTACTCATATTATGGAAGCTTATAAATAAAGAAAAACTTTTTGATTCGTCTTGAAAATGCAAAACTTACAATTTCGAAACTCTTTATGAAGAAAACTCCTGAAAATACAGAAAAAATTTATTTGATTTTCAAAAAATCATTTCCATAATATATCACTATTCTCTAAAGTTTCTAATTTATCGGAAAAATGTCTTTATCAGGAGGAGTTTAACAACCCAGAAAATTTCAAGTAGATGCAAGGCAGTTTAATAAGCGCTTCTATATTTTTTTTGCGATGTACATTACATATTGTTTCACCAAGAAGGAAAAAATAATATGGCATTGATATTTTCAAACTAATGATATCGGAATCAGAATAATAAACATAAAAGAATGAAAAATTTCTAACAATACTTGCGTTACATAAATTAAATGGAGTGTTTGAGCTGCAGCTTCTTTTAATGATGTTTTGGAATTTCTCGTTTTGGAAAGTGTGGAAACTAGAGACATGCGCGCGAGTTTTTTTTTTAAGAAGAAGACAATTCTTCCAAGTCGAGTGGCATTTTCAGTGGTATTTTAGTTAGTGGTAATATCTGTGAGACCAGAACTAAAGTTTATGGATGTCAAGTCGTTGATGTAGCACCGTTTTGAGTTTCTTGCTGTGAATTTCATGCACACTTTTAGTGAAAAAGGCGTCCCTACGTGTTCCGAGGAATGAATGTTTATTTAATTTTGCAGACATTTGCAGAGCAGATCACATCTCAGGAGTTGATTTTCAACATCTGCCGAAATGTTGGCATTTTTTATCTCTATAACAATTAGTTATTACGCTTCTAAAAAGAAACAAATCAAAGAACAACAAGAACAGAAAATAAATCGACACACCAACGATAGGAATATTTCTTACCTTTGAATACTGAAAGCATTATTGGCAAAGCTAGAAAACTTTAACGTATTAATTAATGCATATTATAGATTGCTTTGCATACATATTTCTGTCACCGGATGCAATAAGATTAATGTTGAAACTCCATTTTGAAAATTAAACTTTTTGTTTAGAAACAAAATTTCAAAACTCGTGAATTTAATTTTTGTCATTTTCAATATACTGGACTACTTGTACTTTTTATATCAATTTATGTAGAATTCTCAATCCCCAATTGATGAGCTCTCAGTTTATAGAGATTTTTTTTTAATTTACTTAAACATTTACAACTCAAATTTTTTGGATTTTAACACAATTTGTTCCACACAAAAGATTTGATATCAGGACAGTTTGAAATCGAATGGTCAAAAGTAAAAACACGGCCAATAATCGAAAAAATTTGAAATTATATTATTTTTTACCCAGATTGGAATTTTGGAATGCATGATTTCAAAAATGCATTTTTTTACTGATTAAAAAGGAAGAACCCATATGATTTTTTTCAATTACCCTCTTCACATTTTAGATTACATTATGAGGAACAAATTAGGAGTTTATAATTCTAGAGATTTCAAATTCCAAATTTCTATTATTTTGAAAGTTTAAATAGTTTGATTGATTCCAATTTAAAAGCTTGAGGACTGGAAAAGTTTCATTGAAATTATTTTTCTTCAAATAACTATATATTTGGAAATAATAAAGAACAATAAGAATGTTGAAGAATGAAACCAAAATTAGAAGCGTTATTTTTCTAAAAGAAGTGAGTATTATAATAGTCCAAATCTAGATGTATATCTGTATGAAAATTCAGTAATTATAAAATTCTGGAAACTCAATGTGAAGTACAATCGTATAGACTCTGTATACCGATTAAATTAATTTTTTCAATTGATTGGGAGAAATCTCTAATACTATTTTACTAGTATAATATACTGAATGCGAGTGATTCACACAAAATATTCCATATGCTAGAAGCATTTTATAATGCATTTTTCTAAAAATAAGAGGAATCTAATTAAGAATACTAATATGAAAATATTTGTTAGTTCTAAAATAAAAGCAGGATAAATAAGATTCAAGATCTTATATTCCAGCCTAATCAATTTAATTGCGCATCTTTATTTTAGAATTGTTTTACATTTTATTTACTACATAAGTTTTTCTTTGTAAACTGTTGAAGGATG
The DNA here is from genome assembly GCA_011762715.2 of Neuroterus valhalla. NCBI lineage: Eukaryota > Metazoa > Arthropoda > Insecta > Hymenoptera > Cynipidae > Neuroterus > Neuroterus valhalla. The sequence goes on from WSXT02000006.1 coordinate 4,821,907, forward strand.
AAACCTTGAATCTTTGAAGGTATTTTAATGTTAAATTGTTCAATTTTTATGCCTTCAGATTTTTTTCTTGTATAATCTCCTTCGTATATTCTTCCAATTTCAAATTTTTCTCTTTAAAGATATCAAATCTAATGTTTCGGGATTCATCTGGAAATCAGAGGAAATTATCTGGTCAATTTTAAAGTTTTCAAACCAAGACTTAATTGCAAATTTCTTAAAATACTTCACAGAAATATTAACTAGCCTAATATATTTTCCAATAACTTTTCCACGTGAAAAAAGTGAGTTAGTAAGCCTCAATCTTGTTTTCTTCGTATTATTGCATCCGGTGGCTTTTTTCTATCTCCTCTACTTTTTTTTTTTTAACATTCTTAATTATTTTTGTTCATACATCACTGGTATCAGTTGATCAATATGAGGGCAATTCGTATCTTCTCTTATCAGCATATCACTCTCTGAATACCTCATAAACATTTGTTTAATGTTTACTGTTTACATTGTACTTTTTACTTTTGCATTATGATTTTGTGCATACTGTTTATCATTTATCTGTTTTTTGTTTCTGCCACTTTCGTTTTAGCATGTTCATATTTCGCTTCAGTGCATGCACTGTCAATCAGGCTGCTGGATGCTATGTGACATTCTGTGATTCTTATCAGTCCACTGCGCAGTGAAGTGCAGGAATGCTACCGCCTTTTATGTGTGCTTCACAAAATCATAGCCAACGGTTGATGGTAAGAGGTGTGACCAATTACTAAAAGTAAAAACAATTCTGCAGGATTCACTTTAGAGATCTGCTGTTTATTGCCATTATATTCACTCCATCCACTACAAAAATTTTATTTTTGTTTTCGCACTCAATAAAACGCCTTCTTGTCTGTTAAGTTCAAACTTTATTTTGGATCGCAATTTGTACCAGACTTCTTGATTTCAATGTACGTAATATCATTTAAAATAAGAGCAATACGACTTAATGAGAGAAACGAAACTTGAGTTTTAAGTTGAACAGAAATAACTGAAAATTTGGAAAATGCGGATCATCATCATGAGGTGATCCACTTTTCATCAAAGAAAGAAATCCATTTTTTCTGAAGATATGTGAGCAAATTGTAAACTTTTTGTGTTGAAAATTCAAATTCAATTTTTTGGACTGGGGAAAATAGGACAGCCTGATAGTCATAAAGAGTACATTTTTCATATTGACAAGATTTTCGTAATTGTGTGGATACAGCTGAAAATATCCAATATAGAAAATGGAAATTCCTTTCAGGGTGCCCACATTTAGGGAGCAATTTATTTGTCAAGGGATTCTCGAAGAATCAGCGACAATTTCTACAGAGAAAAGAGCCGACTTTTATGTTGCTCATGCCATTAAAATTTTGCAATCAATTCTGAAATTTCAGGTGTTTTAAAAAATATCAAATTCTGGGAAAAATCCAGAGAGTTCTGACTGTGAATATTATTAATTGTTGAGAGAAAAACATTTGTTGAATAAAACTTTACTGGAGGCGGTATAAAATCAGTTTTATCCCTGAACTATCAAAATTAATAGATGAACTGATGCATTTTTTTCGTTTTTATAGGATTTTTAAAGATTTTTCAAAATCTCATTCCTTTAACTACTCTTTTTTCGGTTAAATTATTTGAAATTTATTGGCTCGTGAATAGAAAAGTTTCTTCTTAACATTAAAATTTGTTCTCGGACATCTCTTCCTATTTATCATTCTCAATAATGGAGCAAATTGAATGAATTTAATTTTTATTTTTGTTTCTAAAGTAAAATTCACGATTAAATGCATTAACATTTATGCAAGTAAATACGGTGTGAGAATATTTAAAATTTATCGAATCATATGAAGCAATTAAGAAAAGTGGTTTGGCATCCGGAGAACTGGACACAACAACCATTCTTCCAATAGGAATAATTCTGTCTTCTGTTTAGTTTTTTTTATTTGAAAATTGGAAGCAATTTTCCTATAAGCCTAGTTATCATAGCGTATTTTTTGTAAATAAGCTAAATTGTCAAGATGGATGAATATGAAAATTTATGTCTTGAAAGCAGTAAAAAGAATTTCGTACAACAATTTGGTCCTAATTTCCAAAGGCAAAATTTACGATTTGGAAACATTTTAAAAAGTAACATGGACACAGTCTTTATACTTTTATTCTTATTTTGTAATTTTGTTATTTGTACAAATTTCAATAGGCTAGACCTGATATTAGAAACAATAATCGCAACAAAAAAATTATGGATAGTCGATTATAAATTATCTTCTTTTTCTAGATACCAACCCCAACTTTCTTGCTCGGCTTGAATTATTTGATTCATTTCAGAAGTTTTACTCCGCTCTGGTTTGAGTACATCCTACCTTGTTCTTTTTTTTTAGTTTTTAGAGAAAAAAGAATAATTAGTAAAGAGAGTATTGTTTTCTTTTCAAAAAAACATAAATAGTCAACAATCCGTGTCACATCATACATTTCCCTTATTCAATTATTAATCTGTTTTCTAGAGACCAAACCAAAATATTTGAATTTCATTTCGTTTCTCGCTATATTCCCATTTACAATGAAATTAAATAAAAAATCAAAGGCGGTACTGATCATTGAAGCATTCTAGTGGTTACCCCGACAACGAAAGAATACTTTATGTGGGTCACCCTATTTATTTGATGGACAACAAATGTTTTATTATTTTATTTTCCCATAAATTTTTTATGGTACATTTTAAAAAACATAATATATGTAATATAATCTGAGTTATTGGCGAATATAGCTTGGTTCGAAGAGAATAAGCTACTCTTCACAGCAGCCTTTAGCGTGTAGCAAAATCTATATTTACAGTATGTGAACTATTTGCAGCGCGAAGCATATCAGAAGAGTTTAGTAGCGGGGATTCACGGTATCGAGATAATGATGAACCTGTTCAGCAAGGAACTCATGGTCGTGATCCACAAAAAGCGCAGAAAGAAAAAGATGAAAAAGAAAAAGGAGACGAAGGTAGAATTGATTTTTATTTTTTATTTTATGAATTTTCTAATATTTTCATTTTTGCAGGCTGTCCTGCCACGAGAATTACAGTCCAGAGTGGTTTTTCAATGTTTTTATTTTTACAGTATGCCTGCTTGCGGAAGTCTCTTTAGAGTCCGGAGACCACAATGTATAATGCAACATGAATAAGATAATAATTAAGGACGCGTCTACGTGCGATGAAATTTCGGTACCAATACCCAAATTATGTTGGCACCCATAGATATTGCCAATAATCAATTTTATATCAATAATTTCATGTATGTAATGATATGATCGCCCATTTCGAAAATCTGAAAATTTCAAAGAATTTTCAAGATCCTTTGAAGACATTTTCTAAATTTTAAATTAGTTGAATATATACACTAATAATTTAATAATTTCCATGACATGCAAAAAAATTGGTTTTCTCCCAATTATTAATATTTATTCGTATTGTTAACAATAAAATAATCATATATGCAAAAAAATATGATGAGCTACACAAAGATCTTTTAGTATGTTTCTAATCATCGACTCTTCAATGTATTCAATCTATCCAATGTAAATTCAAAAATAAAACAAATGTACCCAAACTTTTGGCCGGTGGTGTAACAGTATACAAAATTTTACTCTTTCTATAAAATTTGAGATTCTGTTTTATTGGAACTTTCTATTTTTCATATTGTCAATTTTTTTCAAATCCTGCAGTTAAATATCTTTTTGGAGATTGTTGTGAAATTTCCGTATCATTTTCAGATTCAAACTATTCAGTTTCAGATTCCTGCTCAAATAGAATAATTTCATTTTCAGAAATGAGATCTATCTTTTCATAAAATTTCATTTTGTTTTTCAAATTCCACCTCAGTTTCAGGAATGAAAAGTAACTCTTATTTAAATTCGTTTCACTTCGGAAGATTAAAAAAATCAAAGGGAGGAAACGAACTTTTTCCAATTCCCAAAAAAATCAACAACAAAAAATCGAAAGTTGCTTGAAAGTTTTGTTCCGTGCTGTAAGTAAAAGAAAAGATCTTTTTCAGTTGAAATAATGTTTTGGAACAAAACCATCATTGCTTCTGAAACTAGAAATAAAAACGTAAAATTTGATTTGTTGTAAAATCATTTGATATGAGTTTCTGAAATTGAAACAAGATATAAAGATTATTTCGTTATTCCTTCATTTACTATTTCAGAGAGGGAATACAGGAACTCAATAAAAAATGTAATTTCTTCATTTAATTAATTAATATTTTTCAGAGGTAATAAAGGTATACGACGGGAATAATTCGTTAAGGCGGCGGATATTTCGAGTAATAACCGTGTTTCGACAAGCAACTACGGAGCAAATTCTTACATCGGCTCTTCGAGCGTTTCACATCAAGAAGGACCCAAGTATGTATTCATAATCAAACCAAAAAAAAATATATTTAATTAAAAAGAAAACTAATCAACCATATTCTTCAGATCATTTTTACCTTACCGACCTGTACGCCGCGGAGGAGATTCCTCTGAGCGACCCGATGCCACTTCAAAACTTAAATCGCAAAGAAGGAAAGCGTCCGGCTGTATTTCTTCGATTCAGGTATTAAAAGTTTATTTCTTTATGTAGGTTATTAAGTTCGTAACTTGATAAGCTATAAGCAGATAACTTATAAAAAATATGTGTGAAGGCACCCTTATTTTGCTTGAAATCAGACAAGATGGATATTTTTTCAATCAAGGAATTAAATACAACTTTCTTGAATCAAAAACAAGTTTTTATTCACTGAATAGCGCTAAAAGCAAAAATTATAAGTTTATTCTTGAACACGGGTGCTTCCACACAGAATGGTCTTTTTTTACTTATTTGTTGCAATACTTTGAAATAGAATTAACTAATTGAAATCATTGATTCTTTAGGGATAGTGACAGTGGTGAAGTTCGGGTTTATCCAGGAAAGTTGCAGGTGTCAGAGTCTTTTTGTATAGTTCCAGTGACCGAAACTACTACTATATCTGACCTCATTCGGGAGGCACTTCTCCGTTTCGGTTTGCAGGATTTTAAGTGCGAAGATTACCGATGTAGCGAAATCCTTTTAGATCGCGGAGGTTTGTATTTTTGAGAAAATAATCATATTTTGGAAAGGAAACAAAATGTTTTGGATGGCTTAGAAATAAACATCAAGTTGTAGAGTTGAGAACAGTTGAAATAAAAAAAAAAAATAATAATTTTCAAACATTTTGCTCGGTTAGACAAAACTTTGGCTCAGCATTATTTATTTTAAGAAAGTTATTTAAAGTTTTGTCCTTCTCCGTTTTCTTAAAAAAATTCTAAATTCCAATTTGGTTCCTCTTCAAAAATGAGTTATAATTGAAATTAGGTATTTTTTTAAAAATTAGCACGAGTTCGTAAATGAGAAGTAGATTTTTGATTGACGTTGGGTCTACCAATTTTAAGAACGAACAATCGAAAAGAAAATTATCCAGCTTCCCTAGAATCTTATGAAAATAATTTTTTTAAATTTTTCTTTGAATAACAGTTACAGAAAGGGTGTTGTCGTGGGACGAGAAGCCTTGGGAAATCGTGAAGATGCTGGGAAAAGATTCAATTAGGCAAATGGAATTGATGCGGTTTTATCTCCAATTAAAACAGGACCCTCACGGTCCTAATCTTGCTTTGTTTGTTGGAAACCTACCACCAGGTCTTTCTGAGCGCAATTATGAAAATATGTTGACCGAGTTCTTAGGAAAAGGTGAGATTCCCAAAGACAGTCAAAGGAAAGAAGGTATTGTAGTTGAAGAAGTGGAAGTGAAAAATCTTTTTTTATAGAAAACAAATTTTCATCCATCGGACCCATATATTACGAATACGGCTCGATGGTTATTATATACGAGGATTCAAATAAAGCGGTTAAGGCTCTCTATACCTTACGTGAATCGAAACACGAAGATAAACACCTTTTAGGTAAGTTCTCAGCAAGTTTACAATTTGTTTTGCTTTTTTATCGTTCTTATTTAACTAAAAAATGAAAATTCTTTTTCAGTAATGCTTTTACCCAGTATCGAGCCTAGCATGGTGCCAGGCCACGTCCAACCGTTACTAGTTTTTGTAAATGTGAAGTCTGGTGGATGTCAAGGACTCGATTTGATATCGAGTTTTCGAAAGCTGTTAAATCCGTATCAAGTGTTCGATTTGGATAATGGTGGTCCCCTACCTGGGTGAGTGAATATTCAGATAAAAAAGCGGCCTATCAAAATGACCTTAATCGTTTGGGTACGGTTAGAGTTCGGATGGGTGACCGTTCGGGGGTCTCGCTAAGTCGTGTTCACTGCATTCAACTACTGCCGAGTGGGAGGATTAACGCCGAGAATGGATGTGGGCACTCGCTGCTATCGAATGTCTACATTCCAACTCTTCTGTCAGAAACCAGCTGTGCTCGGCAGTTTTGGTTTCCAGCAGTTTTCCACTCGCCTGACAAAATGTTCAGGCGAATGCAAGCGCTTCTAATAAAAATCCGGCTGCAGACATTGGGGGATTTTAGAGATTGAAAATAACCCACAGAGTTCATTATCTCAGGCATTGCCCAAAAGCTTATTATAAGAGTTGAGGTAATTAAGAATTTTGGAAGGGATTTGAGGTATAAAGTTTTTAATGATCGCGATCCCTTGTAAGAGGAGTAATTTCAGATATTTGTGAAAACCCGAAAAGAGTATGTGTGTAGTAAACATCTTATCCATTAAACATTTTTTAAATTTTGTCTCCCTTCAGGTTGTACGTATTCCGTCACATACAAAATTATAAGATCCTAGTTTGTGGAGGAGACGGCACAATTGGATGGGTACTGCAGTGTTTGGATAATGTCGGTCAGGATAGTGAGTGTTCGTCACCTGCGTGTGCAATTGTTCCTCTGGGTACAGGCAACGACCTGGCTCGAGTTTTGAGGTGGGGTTCAGGTTACACTGGTGGCGAGGATCCTCTTAATTTGTTGAAAGACGTAATCGAGGCAGAGGAAATAAGATTGGACAGGTGGACGGTCGTTTTTCATCCCGAAGAGAAAGAGGACAAGTCGGGGCAACTAGTTCCTAACGCCGCAGGTAAAATAACATTAAAATTCATCTTTTTTTTAAAAGTAAATTTTGTGAAATTCTCATTGGATGGGCTATGTTGAAAAAGTTTAATCCAAGGTTGCTGTTTTCACTTTTTAATATTTGATCTTTTCGGTATCTCAGGAATGTTTGAAAATCATATGTAAATCCTAAGAATCGTTCACAATTGTTTGATATCCTTCAAACAGTTGAAGAAACATCGCGTGAAATTTCGTAAAATGTGCTAAAATATTTTGAACTTATTCAAAATAATTTAGAATCGTTAGAACTAATTCAATGGAACACCATGAAATCCTTTGAAATATTTTAAAATACCCTGGAATATCATAAAATTCTTCAAATTCATTGAAAATCACCTGATATCCTTTGAAATCTTGAAAATCCTTAGAAACTATATAAATACCCTCGTGTGTTTTGTAATCCCTTAAAATCTTTCGAAGTATCTAAAATTCGTTTGGGAATCATCTGAGATATCTTAAAGTTTCTATAAACCCTTCGAAACACTGAAATCCTTGTGTATTTTTTCATCCCTTTAAATGTCTTAAAATTTCCAAGAATCCTTGCAAAAAACTTGAAATTTATTGAAATTTTTGAAGCCTTCGAATTTCATGTTTTGTGATTCCTTGAAATCTATTGAAATCTCCGAAACGTCTTGAAAATAAATCGAAAATTTTTTAAATCCTTTGCAGCATTTCGGATGCCCATGAAAACAATTCAAGTAAAATACTTATTCTACGAAATCTTTTGAAGTTACAAATAAAATTATTCGGAAACCCTTCAAATTTTTTGAATTCTTACGGAATCATTCTGAAATCCTGGAATTTGTTTCAAAATTGCTTAAAATCCTCACGAATACATAAAAATTTCTAAGATTTCATACAAATTGCTTGAAATTTATTAAAATCTTATGAAATCTTACAAAATCTCATGAATATTTCGAATTCTTATGGCATCATTAGAATTCTTGGAAACTTCATGAAATTTACAATATTTGTTAAAATTCCTTAAAATTCCTTAATATCACTTGAAGTTATTTAAATCATGCAAATTGTTCAGAAATCTCTCTGAAAATAGTTTCAAATACTCAAGAATACTTATAAATCAGTTTCTATCTCATGAAATGTTCGAAACCCTACGAAACCTTTCAAAATATTTTAAAGTAGCTCTAGCCTTTCGATATCTTCAAAACCCTTTAAAATCTTCGAATTCTTGGGACTCTCCATGTTTTAATAGAAATACAATTGGGGTATACAATTCTATTTACAGTCGACATCAATGTATAGAAATTCAAGATTTCTCAAATAGTTCAACTCTTTCTCAAGCTTAATCTCTTAAATCTCTTTCTTGGTATACCCTATATCGACATTTTGATTAGTGACAGGTTCGACAAGTGAAGACAACACGCAGATTCTGGTAATGAACAATTACTTTGGGATTGGCATCGACGCGGATCTTTGCTTGGACTTCCACAATGCCAGGGAGGAAAACCCAAACAAATTCAATAGCAGGTTGCACAACAAGGGAGTCTACGTGAAAATGGGTCTGCGAAAAATGGTCGGCCGAAAGCCTTGCAAAGATCTACACAAGGAAATTCGGTTGGAGGTCGATGGGAAGTTGGTGGAACTGCCGCAAGTCGAGGGGATAATAATTCTTAATATCTTAAGGTGAATATCACCTTGATTATAAATTAACACAGTAGATGTGGTTAATAAATTAACAAACTTTTCCTCTTACAGTTGGGGCTCAGGTGCGAATCCCTGGGGTCCCGATAGGGAGGATCAGTTCAACAAGCCGAATCATTGGGACGGGATGTTGGAGGTCGTCGGAGTCAGTGGAGTTGTTCATTTAGGTCAAATTCAATCTGGCCTTCGCACTGCAACAAGGATAGCTCAAGTATGTAGAAAACCATAATTGCCGGTTCAAAATCCAAGCCTCCTGCAAATCAAAATATTTAATCCAACTATCGAAATTTAGGGTGGTCACATAAAAATCCATTTACACTCGGACATCCCTGTGCAAGTGGATGGAGAACCTTGGGTCCAAAGTCCTGGGGATGTGGTGGTCTTGAAGTCCGCATTGAAGGTAATTTGATCGTATGAGTAGAAGACCCATTTATTCCACAGGAATGAGAAATAGTTCGAAACCTGACGATGTATCTGCCCTTCCTTTTCTTTGTTTCTCTCTTCAGAATGGGCACCCCAAACTCAGAGCAGATGTCGCCACTCCTTTTGGCTCTTTGGGACGCAAGTTTTTTCATTACTTTCTGTTATCTTTGACTATCAAATATTCGCTGGAACTTCAGGCATGCGCAGTAAAGGCATTTTCCTGCCAATGAATAAACAATACAAAACTATAGAAACATACACCCAAAGGAGCCCAGAGGAGTGGCGACATCTGCTCTGAATTTTTGGCGTCCAAACTAATTATCTCTAGAATGTTTGCACCTTGCAACCCTTGAATATTTCGCTGAAGCAGTAAATCTATTTAAACCCAAAGCACACCCTTTCGATTGCCAACTGTTTGTTCTGTTCCTTTGTGTCGAATAATGGGGTCCTCTTAAAATACAGAACTGTTGCATGCAAGAAATTTTGATAAGAGCATCTGTATGTTTAGCCGGTAGCTTTTTTTGTCGAGTCATAAAAGCTCTGTGCGAAAGCAAAGCCTTTTAAGGGCTGATGTCCATCAGCGCATGCATTCCTTCTCCCATTTCACTCTACTAATGTCTCCTTATTCCTTTGTTCACTTCAGGCAACCATGTTGAAGAAAAATAAGATCAAGCGTCGGAATACAGAACCGTCGATTCCACCTGCTAATGGGGAGGGGGGCAAGATCACGGACGAGTAAACCAAGAATTCTGCAGCTTGCAACTAGTCAGTTTATATTAAATTTGAATCTTTGAGAGGTTTGCGATCTTTGCCCAGACTCCTCAATACTCTCGGAATCATTCCCATGGGAATGAGGAGTTTCGGAATGATTCTACTAATTAAGGAAGACCTCTGCTACGGGGTCAATCCGGTCAATCATCTGCACATGGGACCCTTTTCTATTTATTTCCAAGCTCCTTTATTGGTCCTTCGGCCAAATGCAATTAAAGCTTCTCGTAACATTTGAACTGTAGCAACTAGGATGGTCCAAAACTTTCATATTTATATTTTAGGAAGAAGCCTATTTTTCTTAAAACTTTTTTTGTTTGTTAGCAATTCTTGTTGCCTCTGCTGGGTGTCTAGTGTATCTTTAACCTTTGTAAGGTTGATCAAGCTTGATTGGTTAAGAATTCAAAATTATTTTAGTTTTATAAAAACATTTTAGCATCGCATACATGACAACTGTGACGTTTTATGTCTCTAAAGTGTGTGCAAAGTGTCAGATTAGGGTGCGAGAGAATTCCCGCACGCTAATCACGCTATTTCCAGAGGAATATGGAAATATCGTCATTTTCTTGCACTTTTTAGAAAAAGTATAGTGTGTAACAAGTGCCGGATGCAATTTCACTTCTCACACTTGTTACACAATACACCATTTTCTACGAATAAATTATCAAAGTCAGAACGTACTCCGTATCTTGTTTTTGTGTTTTTTTTTTTAAATTACGGATTCCGAATTAGTGAACTCTTGAACTCCTGAAATTGAATACAGTGAAGGGAGTCTTTGTAGTATTCGCATCCCTGTGAAACTAATTTTTTGAAGGTTTTTTTTTGGTATAAGTAGTTTTTTTAAAAGTTTTTGACCAGATACTTGATAAAAATGTTCAGAAACAAAAAAAAAGCAATGGACCCGGTATAGAACTATCAAATTATTTCAAATACTGGCATTATTCTGAAACTTATTTTCTGTTTTTGTTTTGCCGGAGTCAAATAAGCGAAAACATTTTTTGAATTATGAATACCCAATAAGAAGAACAATTTTTTGTTAATAGGCGAGAATAAAAAAAATCAAGATAACTAATTGAATGAGAAACCAAACATTTCTTTTAACATGGTCAAATCTGACTGTTATTTATTGCTCATGTTTTGCTTGCTGATTCTGAATCAGAGAAAGAACTTTTTTTGATTTCCGAAAATCCAATATGGCAAATCCAATATAGGATCATAATAAGAATAGTTGCATTTTTCTAAAACTTTTTCTATAGAGATTTTTGTAATCTCTGATTCCAAGAAAAAGTGATAAAAATGTTTAAATTCAAAAAACACAAGATTGCCGAACTAATATGGTAGATGAAAGTTCACAAGTCGACATAAGAAAATTCATCAATTTAATTTTATATGATTAAAAAAAATCGTCATCTTGAATCTCTAGACACCACCTGTATTTTCTTCTCTTATTATTCACTCTCCACATTTCTTACTGTCTAATTCTTAAATTTCCTAGACGCTTGGGCCATCCTGATGTTCGTGCATCTCTTCGACTGTAGAAAATTTCTAGCAATCTCTTAAACGTTTCTTTTTCTGTTATGTTGTCCATATATATTATGAGTCCCGCATATGATTTGTAATTTCTAAGTTCTTGTGTTGCGAGCGAGTTGTTACAATTTATTTTGTCGTTGACTTATTGTGGATCGTTCCTTTATACGTCCCCCTGATCCTTTCCCTTCCTAGGCGACGATGCTGAAGAAGATGAAGGGGAAAATGAAGAGGCGGAATACAGAATCGAGCATGCAGTCGTCGCTTCAAGCCGCACCATCCAACGATCCAGATTCTGAAGTCTTCTGAATTCGAAGCTCATTGCTCCAGGAGGTCGTATATCATCACAAAAAACGTAATATCGTTTTTCCAACACTCGCAAGTAAGAAGCTACGAAGTACGAATGTCGACGACTTTGATCGGCCTCGCAAGCGACGATGGTAACTGGTAACAAAAATACTGGCCAAGCACAAGTGTCGATTTAATTTGAGTACTTAATTAAAAACTAAAACGCAGCGAAGTTACTTGTATCAGAAAGCCGAAGGAATTCAATTTCGACGAGGATTAGAGAATCGCGCGCCCATAACTTTGGTTTATCCGTCATTAGAATTGAAATAGATCTCATTTTCAGGCGCTAATGATATTACCACTGTGTATAGCTTAGCGAGCGATATTTAATATTTTCTAGTATTCTAGTCTGAAATTATAATAACTGGACATTGTCGAGCGTTATTATTCCAATCTACGAATGAAAAAGAATTGAAATAATAGAAAAAAGAAAAACCAGTGGCAGTATTGAGAGTGAGTTTACCCGCTTTCTGTTGACTTGCATTTACGTTTCTAGCTGGTTACTCCGAAGAAAGAAGAGAACAATGTAAACTGTAATGTATATTACGTTTCGTATGGTATTTTACCAATTTACAGGTTTATCATGATACGGTTGCTCGTATCACGATGTAAAACATAATGGAGAAAAGTCGGTTGTTATTAATACATTATTATATGAAATATTTATGATTAAATATTAATATATTATATATATTTACATAATATTGTATTAGTATTACAGTTTTCATTTATGACGATCGTTGTCGAATCTGACTGCCGAGGCAGTGCTGGAACTAGAATAAAGTACACCAGTCGCAGTCAGAAATTCTTAGGTGAGAATTGAAATGACGAAAACGATTAATGTAATTATGCGAGAAGGGTCGAGTCGCAGTCATCGAGTCGTTTCTCGGATGCGACGATTAATTATTATGGGCGCAAAGGGAACGTCTCGGGGACTCGACGCCCTGATTGGCTCCAGTGAATTTCTTTCAGTGAACCACTTGAAAAATTTGCTCGAGTCATTTATATAGGCTACACATTCCACTGGAACGTGGCGACAGAGTATGTACATTTATAAACAATGCCAAAGAATTTTAATGCGCTAACTCATTTCGGCCCTTCCGACGCGTCAGCCAAAAAAAAATAAAAAATAAAAAAAAAATGCGATTACACGAACCGGATCCGCAAAATCTCAAACCCAGCAGCACAAAGACTTCGGGATCAGGGAAAGTTTAGGACCCAATGGAAATTGTCTAGAATCTAGATGGCTGTGCATTCGGCTCGCAAAGACAGTTTCGGTGCCAAAAAGATGTAAATATTAATAATAATACTAATAATTATATAAAATCTAGAATGTAAGTTCGGGGAGGACCGAATGGCGAAACCTGTGCAGAAAAAGGCGACCGAATGTTGCAGATGACAGGTGATTCTAGATATCAAAGTTTAGGGGACGGCGGTGAAAGTCGAGTGCTCTGTGCTGCGAGGCTTTGGCCGAAAAATTGAAGTAAAAAACCTTTGATTTGTAAAGTTATAGAATCGAAGGAAACTCGTCATGCGAAAAAGTGAAAAACTTAGTTTGTGTTTCAAAGCGCTTGTAGAATGCGCACTTGCACTTAGATGACTAATTAAATCCTTTAGAAGAAAGCCTGAATGTCTTTAAAATATTCAAGTTAATATTGAGAAAATTATTCTCTATCGACTAAATTCAAGGGGAGGCTCTCATGTCCGGATGATTGAGTGGCCTCCCTTCCCGAACCTGCCGCCCGTGTGCGGGGCTCAATCACTAGTGCTCCATATCCGGTGCCCCGAGCACAAGTGGGACACTCGCGGCAGATTTGCGAATCGACACGTTTGTTTTTCTGACCAAACCGTAATGCTGTCATATTTTCAGTTACGTAAAAATAGAGAAGGACTAAGCTAATATGTACAATCTAAGAATAATAAATCAATGTGCTATAAAAATGCTTGTTACACTTTGGCGAACCCCAATTTAGAGGTGTCATTGAATTTAATGCACACCTACACCTGTTTCTACATTCTTCTGTATTGACTCTTCATTTTTATTCCAGCGTATTTATTTGAATGCTTTCCATTTTTTTTATTCTGCAGAATTTTATCAATTTCTTCTAAATTCTTCAGAAGTCTTTTGAATTTTTGAAAAAGATGCTCCATTCTTTCGAAATCCCTGGGAATCTTTTCAATTCTTTGGAATTCACCTCGAATTTAGATACATTTAGAATCTAAACTCTAAATTAACGCCTGGTTCATTATTTAAGCAAACTTTGTTCAAAATAATCAGGTAAAAACGACTTATTGGAGAGGTTATAATTGTTAATTCAACAATAGTTATTTAGAGATTCACGATTTTGCTTTCTCTTCAGGTAAAAGTTGCAATTCTTTTTCGTCGGCTTAGTGCAATATCATGTCAATTCCATTTGACAGTAAAATTGTTTCTAAAATTAACAATTGTGTAATTTTTGCATATTTTTTCAAATTGAAAACGTACGAAAGACATTTGTACAGAATCGTTTGAGGAATAAAATGAAACCTTCAGCATTAGGATTAAATTGGAATTGCAACTTTTACCCAAAAAGGAAGCAAAAACCGAAGTTTCTAAATAACTTTTAGTAAATAAACAATTTTAACCTTGAATCCATTTTCCTATAGTTCGCCTCTAGTTCTCTTCCATAATTAGTTATATTCAGCAATGAGAACATTTTCGCAATTTTATGCATTTTTTTTTAACAATACTAATTTTAGATCTTGAGGTAGCTTTAGCACATCCTTAATTCCGTTCTTCAAGTTTGGTTCCTTGGTCAACTCCATCAATAATAAATATAATATAATATATTATTTTCAATCGAATAATCAAAGAATTTTTATCAATCTACATTATTTGTAAATTCAACAGAATTTTGTTCATTTACTTGAAAGAAAATATTTGTAATCTACTCGATTTCTTCTGAACTCACGTTCAAGTCAAAATTTCTGATGGTTAACCCCTCGGTTCGATGAAATTCTTACTCGAGTGTTACAATATTTTTTTATTTGGAATCTGTTAATAATGCTTTTATTCACAAGATTTCAGTTATTGAAAATGTATTCAATTTTGTCCCGTACAATAATATAAATGAGCACCAAAATAGTTAATTTCAACTTCAATGAAAGATTTGCTTGTATATGTATAAGAAATTATTTATTATTGACTTTACACTATAACGCGCAGAAACTTAAAATAGTCGAAAATTCTATAAATACTTTAAATGGAGTGATGTTTATTTTACAATGTTTGAAACCAACATCAGTGACGTAGATCGTACAAAATTAGCGAAAAGTTTAAAAATATAATTATGATTGTTTGAAGTGAATTCCATGAAATTTAGAACAAATTTCAAAGTTAATGATTAAAAATAGATTCAACTTTCGAGGCTTACCAGGTAATTATCAAAATCAAACTAAGTCCTTTCTCTGCGTTTCTTCTTCATCTTGCCGCCTCCTTCCCTCAATTTTCTCATTTTTGCCTGCATCGCTTCCATCTATGAGTGGAAATAAAAAATAACATCAAAATAATATTTAAACTCTGGGAACTTGAAAAGTGCACCAATCTGACATTTAGACACTTTTTAATTTTATAATACACTTTTTGAAATCAAGACTGCGCAAATGTGGTGAGGTACATTTAATTTTAGCCCCCGTTCCTAAACAGCAACTTCAAGAACGGATATGTTCAAATTATATTTGAAACAAAATTTGAGAAAATATGAAAAGGTCTTTTGGCCTTCCAAAAAAATTCTTATCCACTGTCTTTAATAATAGAATAATGGTAACTTTTAACCCACCTCTTGTTGCAAGGCAGCCAGCTTCTGGGTACGTTCTTCTTCGGACGCGTCGTCTTTCTCATCTTCTACTTCTTCTTCAGAAGAACTTTCAGAGTCCGATTCATGGGGAATCTCCGCGTACCTCATTTCAAAGACTTCTTGCAATTTTTTTGCCATAAGGATGACGGCTTCACCTGGGCGATTGTACTTGTGACAATTATTGAACATAAGCCGGACGTCGCTGGCGAATTCTTTAGATGTTTTATACGCTCGACTATCCATTTTCCTCTGAAGAATACAATGTTTATTTGAAATATTTTATCGCTATACATATGAAGCTTTCTAAGCACAACAACCTTTCCAATTATTAAAAAATAGCAGAAGCTTACTTTTATGGTTCCTAGATCCATAGGCTTCTTGATGATCTTATGATAATCAGGAAGGTTTAAGAGTTTAGCATCGACAGGTTCGTAGAATGGAAAAGCATTATCCTGGAAGCCAAATAAAAGTCTCATTTATCTGCCTTCATGGCTCTTTCAAAATGCGAATAAACTAACTAGTAATTCAGTAATTACCGCATGTTTCTTGGATAAAAGTTCCTCTAGAATCTTGTTACAGTATGTTAGAGCTTCGGAAAGCTCCGCACCAGAGTTCTGAAAATAAAAAAAATGAGTGAGATTTAATGAATACTTTCAAACAACTTTTGTATTCGAGAAAATATAGCGACATCGATCCATTGTGATAGGATAAGGTAGGCACACCAGTTGATGGCACTGGCACCCCCTACTGGTTTGATTTAAAAAATAGGAAAATGAAAATATTTTACGTTCCTGATTTATTTACAAATTCTGGGGGCTGCTTATAAAAATCAAGGTGATATGCAAAAAAATCCTACAAGAAAAAAATCTAACTTTTTCAAAAACTTGTTCTCAGTCGCCCCTTCACAAATCAAAAACGTTGAGAAACAAATTTGTCAAAACTGGACCCGCATTAGATTAGCATAGTTGATCTTGAGGGTGTCCCATCCTAAGATAACTCAAGAATGCATGCTTAGAAAACAATACAAGAATAATTTATTGAATATACTTAATTGCAATTCAATGACTATTTTGTGGATCAAATTTGATAAATATTGTGCAATTCACACGTCATTTTTTCAATTACGTGTAATATTAAACACATTTGCTTTGGAGGGTACATAGCACCCCATTCAAAAAAACGGCTAACTTTTAACGTTTTAACAAACGAACATCAAAATGCATCTATAAAAAAAGATTCAACAACTTGAATCAATACGCAACGAGTGCAAAATTAACATAATGCTGTAATGGTACCGAAATAAAAAAATTTCCGTGCATTAATTGCAGTTATTGACTATCATGGCTATCATGATAAAGGTTAGGTTAGTTAATGCACAAAAATATATGTTAATTATTCTGCGCATGCTCGGAATGCTGATAGTCTTACACTCATTGTTATTTATAATTGTTTTTGTTATGTTAATTTTATAACTACAATGATACAATCCATTAACTGATGTGTGTCATACTATCATAATGACCATAATATACCAGTTACATATTGAGGTTATGTTGTCCCTCTTTGAATTGAAATCGACACAATTTTGCAAAAATCGAATTTTAACTTTTGGTTCAAGGTGTTAATAACTTGCTATATTTAAATGAGGTAGTTTGAAAATATTTATCACTTATGAATTCACTTACTTCTGCCATGATATATTAGATTTATTATTCAACTGTTTACCACTGTTGGCAACACGACGCCGACGCCACTGAAGAAGAGGGAAACGAGCAGATATGAGTAGGAATGAGTAAAATATGGCTCATTTTTCGGCGGCGTCGTTGCAGAACCAAAAAAAAAAAAAAATTAGGAGAGAAATCTTCGACTAATTTTATTAAGTTATTGAAAAAATGTATCTATATTTTAGATGCAAAATTGGATAAGATAAACAACGGTCTTTTTCAAAAATGTTTCCTAAGAATACGAATATCTGAAGAGAATATTTAAACGACGCTGTTAGTCAAATGCCTTATCAATGCCGTTTTGTAGATATAATGTAGAAAAGACCTAGTTAAGAAAGAGAAAGGTCTCTCACCTGTTCTTTTCGCAATGGGACAAAATAATTCTTCTAGCTGGAGCAGTAAATTAAAAAGCATTTTTTTGAATCTTTGAAGACCGCCACAATATTTGAAACATATAATTTAATTTGCAACATTCAAATACTTTTTCAATCTGATAATTTATTATTTTTGTGCTTAAAAATTCCATTGATTTACATGGACAATCAAATTAGATACTTATTACAAAATTTGAATATTCAGGCATTTAAAACTAACATTTCAAACAATTGGGAAGATTTGAAAAAAATTTGGAATTATTTTAAAAATTGAAGACGAATATGATGCGCCAAAAATAATACTATGCGCGTAAAAATAACGGCTTTAGACTGTGTTTTAGAAATTACCTAAATAGTTAGAGTTTTTAAAAAAGTAGTAAATAAAAAATCACTGCTGAAAGAAATTAATGAGACAGAATTTCTAACGAACAAAACCAGGTTACTTTTGATACTATTTTACAGATATGTAGAGTGAAAAAAAACCCAGGATGAATGAAGATAAAGTAATACCAACCCTTCACTCTTACTTTGGAATTAATCCTCTTTCTAATTTTTTAGCAGTAAGTAAACATTTTTTATTTCCAATCTTAGAAAGTCGTTGCAATATTTGAAACGTAATATGATTTGTGGTATCTCACATATTTCTTGAATCGGAAAATTCACAACTTTATGTTGCTTTGAAATTCCAATAAACAGAAAAAAATTAAATATAAATTTGAAAAAATTTGATACCATTTGGAAATTTAAAAATTCGTGCGTATAATAATGGGAAATTTTCATTTTAAGCTCGTTAAAGTAAAAAACATTCCGAAGCAAATGATACACACAACTATAAAATTGAAAATGTTTTTAAAACTTTTCGAACCAAAAAAAAATACAAATTTACAAATTATAATTGTATCTCGAGTAGAGCGATTAGCTGTTAAGATAAAGCCTGTTTTTATGCAGAGCGAACAATTGTAAAATACGTTACATTAATGATGAACCACAGTTATAATGCATTTCTTAATATTGTTCATGCGGTTCACAGAATAAATAAAAGAATTCAAGAAATGAAAATTTCTATATTTTGAAATTCGCAATATTCGTATTTGGAAAATGATCGATTCAGAGTTTTGAAAGTGTAAAAAATTTACATAAATTGAAAAATTTGAACTTTTACGTGTTCTGGAGTGAATTTGAAAAAATTGACAAATTTGGAAATGAATGGCTAATATTGATTAAACTTCCATTCTTTTGAAAGTTAAATACATAGGTAGTATTATAAATGATGTTCAAATCTTACAATTGATATCCTTTTTTAAGATTGAATTGGATAAATTACAAAAACCTAATTAAAACCAAAATAAGTAGAATCAATAATGGAACTTTTCCTAAATTTTATATTTTTGTAAAACTTTGATCAAAGTACGAAATTATTAAGCATAAAAACTTCCACCTGATATTTACATATTGCTCAAAATTAAAAACTCACGAAGTCATGTAGGAGATCCAAGGATATAAAAATCCATGAATCAGGGATACAGTTGACTGTTTCATAAACGAAAATTACCTTCGTAAAATATGTTTTGGTTTGGTTGATTAGATTTTGCAGTATTATTCTGTTTGTACTGTTCATTTCTTTCTTCGTGCACTTCTAAGCACATAAATAACTGATTACTGATAATAACAAGAGAAAATTTATGAAATTACATTTTCCTATTTTTACAATTTCAAGTTTCATGCGTATACTCATTTTTAAATTACTTACAAATTTTAAACTACATTTGTATAGAAAAAACATCCATAAAACGAATTCTCATTATCTAATTCCCATTAACAAGGTTTTGAAACGCGTTTCTAAACCTTAATACTGAAGATACTGAACATCAAATCACAAAACGATTTGAAATATGGTTGAGCAAGCGACTTCATGTTGCCATGGGAACCAATACGATGGGCAATATCGGCAATATGGGCATCGCCGCCGTCGAATCGTCGGCTGCGTCAATGCCTGCACTGACGCTTGGGGTTGTAAAGTTTCATGAAACTTTGACCAAATAAAAGTTTCATGAAACTTTGGAAACATTTCAACATTTCAAAGTTTCCAAAGTTTCGAACATTAGGGCGGGAAAATTCAAAATACGAAAGAATACTATCAAGTATTGAATATAAAAATTCAACTGTATCCTTTGTGTTTCAAACCCGATTACTTCAACTGATTAGGAAAATAAATTACGTGTTAATTGTTAAAAACATGTAACTAGAAAATTTTTTAATGGAAACATTAAATGACCTAACCTTAACCTGACATGAGTGCGCAAGCGCAGACGTGTGTTTGTGAAACTTTTAAACGTTTCAGAAAGTTTGATCCCATGAAACGTTTCATTGTTTCATGAAACTTTCAATGTTTCAATGAATCGTTTCATCGACTCACAACCCTATACAGTGACGCTGATCTGGAGAGCACGTCCTCAATGAGCTGGTGTAGAATTTTCTCTCAAAACGAGGATGTTTTGACACTGGAGTGGTAATTCTGCCCACTGGAACACAGTTCTGTCAAATGGTAAGAACTGACATATTTCACACTGTCCAGTGGAACCATCATGGGTGGAACATGGAATTCAGCCAAAAAAATCAATTTGCGCGCGGAATTTCAAATACATGTATTTTTGAAGCGTTCCTTTCTCGTTATTAATTGCGATATTCTGCTTTAAAACTATTATGATACTGATAACGTGTAAGCATTAAATTATTGACATTGGAATTTACTTCTTTAATAGCAAAATCAATTTAATAAACGATTGCAGTTTCAAACATCTTGCCAATTTTGGAGCAAACTAACAGTGGAACATGAGTGCAGTAGAAGTGGTGCACCAATTTTTTTCTAAAATTTTTTTTTTCAAAAAAGAGATTCTTGTTTAAAGCCAAAGAAAAAAGATTCAAAACCATCATTATGCTCAACTTTGAGTTCACATATCTATTGATGATTTTTTAAAGCTTAATTTTGACACGTGGGAATGGATAGTAAGCAGCCGTGCGCAAAAACACAAATTGGTTAACATGACCTAAAACACACGTTGCGCAGACGCATTCAGTCTATTCTTTTGAGGAATAATTTTTAATTAGTAATTTTTTAATCCACTTCGGAATATGATAAAACAGTTAAAGTTGAAAAAAAGTAATATTATGTGGGAAAGTAATCAATTTATATTGAGCTACACATGAGATAATCTCAATTATGGATTTTGGTAGAGTTTTGGTTGAGTTAGATACTTTAAAAGCAGATTCTTTTCACTCTTAAACGATCTAGTTTAACGCTAAAATGATGTCATCTTTTAACATTTTAATATTTTTTAACATTTTTTAATATCATGGTGTGGCTATGCAACGTATGCGCACAAACATGCGCACATACAACCTTTAACGATTCGATGCTCTGTTTCCAACTCTAATTCTCAAATGATTGCATTTTAACCGTAAAAGTATTCCTTTATCGCTGAAAGGAAATTTCTGAGAGTGTAGTCAGAAGAGTAGTTGAGAGTCGTCAGTTGACAGTCTAGTTTGTGTTCCACAGCTCTGAATCTGCAATGTGTGAAGCACAATCACAATGTAGAAAAAATATTTTGAAATTGCAAGCCGGGTTGTAAACGTATAATAGCACGATTTAAAAAGTGACATTTCTATAGGTTGTTCAATTTCACTTAACATATAATAGTTTAACAGTAAAAATAAATAGTATCAGGTGGATCAGTTATAGACGTGGTAAATGTTACAACGCACATTGGTTAAAATTTACGGCAAAGATATCACAATGCACAATTACATGCTTTCGGTTATATTTCATGTTAAAGTGGTATTTTTAAATCAGTTTTTTTGAAATTGCAGGAATTTTGATATGGGTCAATATCTTTTACTCATCCAAAGTATGGAATTGAGCTTCGATGTACCTTGTAAATAAAGCCGGTCCGAATACAACAAATAATGGTAGAAAAGTGATTTTTATTCTATGGTAAGTAAATTTAGCATTACATAATTTTTGGTTATCCAACTAGCGGCAAAGATATTTGCTAGCGGCACTTCATCCCGAACTTGAAAAAAGGTATATGTGAAAAAAATCGGTAATAAATCTCCCATTGTTTATCATTGAATCCTAATTATAATAGAAATGAAATCACGGAAATTTCAGGTTTTTCAATTTTTCCGATAACGATTTAGCACATTCCTACATTTAGCAAAATTATACTGAAGATTGTTTTCGTGAATAAATTATCTTTATCTTTGTAATAAATTAGAGTTGGTGCGTACATTGCAGATGATATATTCTTCAATTACTGCAGAAAGTTTTGAAAGTTTTAGTACATTGAAAAAAATTGGAATCCTTATTATTTAGAAAAGAAGTATATACGAAAAAGTATCTGAATCCATATTCATAGAGCCCCGTGACCTTGAACCCACGATTCATTCCCACCGATCTGTATAATACACTGGATAGAAGATTACTCTTCTCTGAGTTGAAAATGTCGGATATCTTGACCGCGGCCACGGCGGCGCTGGCTGTGCATTGGCCCGACTATCTGGGCAAATGCATGTGTTAATGTAAATATTTACACTTTTAGTTTGAAA
>WSXT02000006.1:4844384-4869322 GCA_011762715.2 Neuroterus valhalla
ATGTTCGAAAATTGGACTTTTTTTGTGAAATTACACTTTCTTTTGTTTTGAAATCAATAAATTTGTTCATTTATTCATTTTGGTTGAAAATTCGATTTCGTTTCAAGATTAGGATTCATATTTTCAAATGTAAAATGTAACTCCTTCGGAGATAATGAGTTTTTATGTTGAAAATTTAACAATGTAGATACTATTCAACTATTAATTCGAAAAAGACGTCTCGTTGTTCAAAATTTTATTACTTTGTTGTAAACTTGAAGAAATGTGTTGAAAATTCATTCTTCACGGTTGAAAATTGAACCATTCGTTGAAAATAGGCTTGTTTTATAAACATCCATATTTTAGCCTTAAGGGATGAAGATTCAATTATTTTATAGAAAATTCTCATCTTTTGTTTGGAAAATCGATTTTTTAATAGCATTCTACTATTTGGTCGAAAATTGTTTTCTTTTCGACTGGAAATTTGTTTGCTTGGTTGAAAATTCACTCTTCCTTCTTCTTAATTCAACAATTCGATTGAAAATCAGCTTTTTGTTGAAAATAATAATTTTTTTTGTTAAAAATGTAAATATTGTTTCGTAGAAGATTAATCTTCTTTGTTCCGGAGGATTCCTTATTCTTTTTGTTCTTGACAAAAAAATTTGAAGAAAAATTATTCCATTATTGAATATTCAACTCCTGATGAAAATTAAACAATTTTGTCAAAATTACATTTTTTTGTTGTAAATTTTGGCCTTTCGATGAAAATTTAATTTCCTTCTAGATTGAAATCTAACAATTTTCCTCAAAAAAACATTCTCTCTTATTGCAGGTTCAATTGTTCTTAACTCATTTTTTATGTTTTAATATTGAAGTATTTTGTTGATTATTCATCATTTTGGTTTTAAATTCAACATTTTGTTTGAAAATGAGCTTTTTTGTTAGAAGTCAATTTTATGAATTGCAAATCCAATTGTTCTCTAGAAAGTTCGTCTCATTGAGCTAAAAATTGAAAACTTTGTTTCAAAGATTTTTCCTGGTTGAAAAATCCAAAATTTTGTTGAAAAATATTCTATTCCGTTGAGAATATTATTTTTGGTTGAACATCTTTATTTCAGGGTTGTAAACTTCAAAGCTTTTGTATAGAATACATAGTTTGTGATCGAAAATTGAACAATTTTATTCAAATTTATTTTTCTCGACTAAAAAATCTTCATTGTTCACAAATTCATCTCTTGTTGACAATTTTTCTTTTCCCAATTTCATCCCTTCCGGTGAGGATTTAATCATTTTTAATTGAAAATACCAACTTTTTGTTTAATAATTAATTTGATCTGGTTGCAAATCAGACTATTTGGTTAAAAATTATTATTTTGTTGTTCCCGTTTGTATTTTGTGGTTATTAATTCATGTTGCTTATATAGTTGAGAATCAATCCATTTGGTTGAAAATTGATTTGTTTTTAGCATATATTTTTTTCATTAAAAACTCCACAAGTTATCTGAAATTTATATTCTTCACTTACTGAGAAATCTTTTTTGTCTAAAAATTGAATCTTTACCTAATTTCTACATCAAATATTTTTGTATTTTTCTGATCATATGTTTAAAACATACTTCAATTTCATTATGAGTGAAATATTTCGCTTGGAGATAAATATCGGTTTGATTCCAGAATTCTATGCATTATTGCCTTACCTTAAATTGATTGATGCAAGGTAACATGACCCAAAATAAAATTGTCTCATTCGTGCCTATATTCGAATTGAGGCAGATCCTTACTTGAACTTACCTAAAAAGTTCCTTTCCATTTTTCCTAATCAGCGCCTGACCCGAAATATGGAAAACTATACAGAGCCCTATCAAATCCCCCTTTTTTCTTCTTTTCGGCAACATTTTTAAGGATTCTAGATGGGATTCATTGAATCTGAAAAAATGGGCCCATTTTTGGGTCCCACAAATCACTGCATTTCGAGCCAAACATCTCAATTTAAAATTTTTGTTTCCAGAATTTTTTGCATGAATGCCTTACCTTGCATTAATTGATGCAAGGTGACACAATCCATGTAGAAACTGTCCTTTTTGCCCCTATTTAAAGTTTCTAAAATTTTTTTATTCACTTCTGCACAGTTTCATTCTATTTTCCCAATCAGCACCTAATCTGAAATAGGGAAAACTATTTAGAGCCTTACTTATTCCCTATTTCCTTGTTAGTCATAGTTGTTCTGAAATTTCCAACAGATATGGATCGGAATCATTACAATCCCTGTCAAATATCTCGATTGAAGATGAATATTAGTTTCTTCTCTGGTTTTTACGCAATAATGCGTTACCTTGCATCAATTAATGCAGGGTAACGCAATCCATATGAAAATTGTCCCATTTGCCCTTGTTTCAGCCAGGGCAGTGAAGGAAAATAACTGGATCCTACTTGCAAAGTTTCATTTCATTTATTCCGATCAGCACCTGATCAGAAATATGGAAAACTATACAGAGCCCTACTTGATCCCTCAATCTCTGGTTTTTCATCGTTTGTTATAAAATTTCTAACAGATTTGAATAGGAGTCACTTCAATCCCTGTCAATTATCTGGATTGAAGATGAATATTAGTTTCTTTTCGGGATTTTATACATTAATGCCTCACCTTGCATTAATTAATGCAAAGTAACGCAACCCTTATATATTCTGTCCCATTTACGCCCATTCCAGCTAGGGAAGTATTCAAATATTTTTTTAAACATACTTACGAAGTTACATTCCATTTTTCCCTATCAGCACCTGATCAACAATGAGGAAAAATATACAGAGCCCTACTTGGTCCCCAATTTTCTGGTTTTTCTGAAATTTTCAACAGATTTGGATAGTAATCACTACAATCGTTGGCAAACATCTCGATTGAAGATGAATATTAGTTTGTTTTCGGGATTTTATACATTAATGCCTTACCTTGCATTTAATAATGCAAAGTAATGCAACCCTTATATATTTACTCCTATTTCAGTTTGGACAGTGGTCAAATACTTACTTGAACCTACTCTTGAAATACCATTCCATTTTTCCCTATCAGCGCCTGATCAGCAATAAAGAAAACTATACAGAGCCCTACTTATTTCCCTATTTTCTGGTTTTTCTTAATTTTCTGGAATTTTCATCAGATTTGGATCGGAATCACTTTAATCCCTGTCAAACATCTTGATTGAAAATGAATATCAGTTCTTTTTCGGGATTTTATGCATTAATGCGTTACCTTGCATCAATTTATGCAGGATAACGCATTTCATTCGAAAATTGTTCCATTTGTCCCTGTTTCAGCTAGGGTAGTTAAAAAAAAAACTAACTGGAACCTACTTGCAAAGTTTCATTCCATTCATTCCGATCAGCACCTGATCAGAAATATGGAAAACTATACAAAGCCCTACTTGATCCCTAATTTTCTGGTTTTTCATCGTTTTTTTGATATTCCTAACAGATTTGAATAGGAGCCACTATAATCCTTGTCAAACATATGGATTGAAGATGAATATTAGTTTGTTTTCGGGATTTCATGCATTATTGCGTTACCTTGCATTAATTCATGCAGGGTAGCGCAATCCATACAAAAATGGCCTCTATTGCCTTTTCTTCAGCAAGGGCAGGGGTCAAATACTAACTTGAACCTACTCACGAAGGTCCATCCCATTTTCCCTGAACCAAGCCTGATCAGAAAAAGGGAAAACTATAGAGACCCCTACTTGACCCCTATTTTCTGGCTTTTCATCGTTTTTCTGGAATTCCTAACAGGTTTGGAAAGGAATTCGTTAAATCTGAAAAAGGGCTCATACTCGGGTCTCAATATTCATCACAATTCCAGTCATCCATCTCGATTGAAGATAAATATATTTTTTTTAGCGATATATGCAATAATTCCTTATCTTGCATTACTTGATACAAGGTAACGCAACCCACATAAAAGTTGCCCCCATCTGAGCTAGGGCAGTGACAAAATTCTAACTGGAACCTACTTATAGAGTCTCATTCCATCATTCCCGATTAGCACCTGCTCGGAAATAGGGAAAACTATACAAAGCCTAACTTGATACCTACTATCTTGTTTATCATAGTTTTTCTGGAATTTCCAACAGATCTTGATAGGAATTCGTTGAATCTGAAAAAATGGTCTCTCGTTTCGGTCCCACAGGTAGTTGCTGGAAGAAACGGGGATAACTACCTGTCTACCTGGCGACTTTCTCGGGCTCGGGGGATTTTTCGAAGCTAAACGAGAAGTGCGGATTGACCGTCGCGCAACAGGTACTCATTCCGTGTGATTAATTACCAGACCGGTGTCAATAGAAACGGACGAGCGAAAAAAAGCTTGTTTCGTCGGGCGCGAGGTTTAGTACATTTAAATGAGAGCCACAGGTAGGAGCATTATGCAGTACGTGCCAGCCACCCCTAAAGAGGGGTGAGTTAGATCATCGCGCACATACATATATGTATATGTCGGCTGCGCTGCTAAGCGACTCCCAGGATCTTCATGAGCATTTATAGCTACTGTTTCGTATTCGAAACGACTTTGCACTTTCGCACCCGATCGGGATTTTAATATTGATAGGGAGTCACTCGATTCAACCCGGGAGTTTGATTCCATTTTGTCGGAGGCTTCTTCAACTCTCGGGAGTCGAATCGGTTGGAAATTTACTGGAAATCGGTGAAGTACTCCTAAAAAGATGACAAAACGTTGAAAATTTGGGAGAGGAGAAAATTTATATCAACAATTGGCAAAAAAAGTGTTTTACACAATAACAACTTGTTTAGAAATATATTTGGTAACCTTGGGTTGATTATCAAGTTGACCTAAATGAAAAGTTGATGGAAAGATGGAAATTTCAGGGAGAAATTCAATTTTTAGTATTATTATAAGATGAGGTAGTTATAAACAATAGCAAATAGATTTAACTATCACTTTTCAATTGTATCGATTGTGATATCACTCTTACTTCACAATTGATGACAATTCAGCAAAATGATAAAAATTTCAGAAGAATCTGCAATTTAGAGCATATTTCCAATGAAGCAAAGTTATGAACAATAGAAAACTGTTATAACAAATACTTCATTAATTGTGATTAATTGTTACCTTACTCAACGGAAAATTCGACGATTAGTTATAGATTTCCAAAAGAAACCGCAATTTTTAAGCATCAAGCTGAAAAAGAATATTTATAAACAATAATTCATCGTTTAAACAAATCCTCTCTCCCCTAAGAAGTTGAGAAATAGGCAAAAATTCACTAAAAAATCTCAAACTTTTGGAATTATTCTAAGATAAGATGGTAAAAAACAATATTTTTTAATTTGTCTGAATTTTCGCTTTTTTAAAATAACATCTTAAAAACACACCTTACTCTAACCGAAAATTTTTTGAAATGACAAGTACATTGTTACCTAACAAGTTGACAAAAAGTTGAGGATTTCGGAAAAAGTTTCAACTTTCTAGAATAATTTTGAGAGAAGATAGTTATGTAAAGTATAATAAATTGTTTAAATTGATCTTTTTTTTAAATCATACTAATTATTAACCTATTCTAACCTAATTTTCGATAAATTTCGGGAATTTCGGAAAAAAACGTCAACTTTCTAGAATCATTCAGAGAGAACATAGTTATAAACAATAACACATTTTTCAAGTCATTGTTTTTTTTAACTTCCGCTGTTATTACCTCACTTTTACTTTAAAGTTGACATCAAGCTAAGATTTCAGAGAAAACATCAACTTTCTATTATTATTCAGAGAGAAAATAGTTATAAGCAATAATATATCGTTTAAATCATCATTTATGTTAACTTACACCAATTGTTATTAGGATTATATAATTAATATAATCAAGACCTAACTCTAACTCCAAAGTTCTCATAAAGTTGGGAATTTCAAGAGAAAACTTCAACTTTTTAGTATCCCTTAGACAAAAAATAGTTTTAAACAAAAACAAATTGCTCAAAGAAATAATTTGTTACCTGCAAGTGGAAAAAAAGTTGAGAATTTCAGAAGAATCATCAATTTTCTACCATAATTCGGAAAACAGATAGTTATAAACAATTCTAAATTCTTTTGATCAATATTTTTGTTATATATCTATTATTATTGCCATACCCTAATTCAAAAGTTCACTGAAAGTTGGGATTTTGAAGAGAACTTCAACTCCCTGGTAACGCTTGAAGAGAATATATATGTATACATAAACAATAATAAACTGTTTGAAAAAAAAAACATTTTTACCTCAAGAAATTACAACTACTAAAAGTACCGGGGAACATGCAAAATTTTAGAATTATTTAAAAAAAATATAGTTATAAACTATGAATGAGTTGTTTATATAAATACTCAGTGACCTTGAATTATTTTGACCTCACTCCAACTGAAAATCTTTTCGAAAACTTGAAATTCCAAAAAAACGCAACTTTTTATTAGAACTCTAAAAAAATATTGTTATAAACAATATCGAGTTGTTCAAACCATGATTTTTGTCAACTTTTATCACATATCACCCCAGTCTAACATTTAGGTCGACAAAAAACTTAAAAATACGCAATATTTCCAAAAAAACTGCAACTTTCTAGGATGATTCCAAAAAAAGATTGTTGGAAACAATAATTTATTGTTTGAACAAGTGTTCTGTGACCTTTTATTATTTCCATCTTACTCTTATCGAAAACTTGACAAAAAACTGAAAATTTTGAGAAAAAAACGGAACCACTTTAGGAGAATATTGTTATAAACAACAATAAATTGTTTCAAAAAATCATTTTTTATCGTATTAAAATAATAATTTCCGCACTCTACATTAAAAGTTCTGAATTTCATGAAAAAGTGTCATGAAAAATCAGTGACAAGTTTTTCTACCAGTTATATTTGAGAATTACAATTTCTGCTATCATAAACAATTTTTTTTTATAATCAATAAATTTATTTAAAATATTATTATAAATCAAGTTTAGAAATAGTACACCGCTCTTTTCGTACATAGAACGCAGTCATTTTTGAATTTATTAATTTCCCTTCCTTTTTTTTTCGATTAAATTTCAATTTAGGCCCCTTTTTAGTAATAAAAATGAATTTAGGCCCATTTTTTGCATTAGAATAAGGACGTGAGCCTTTTATTAGCTTAAAAAAAGACTTTTCATTCTTAAGGTTTGATCGAGTTTTATTAGGACACTTTTACGAAATTCCACAATTATTACAAATTTTTGTAATAATTTTTTATTAAACCTGAAATTCCTAATATGTAAAGACGAATAATTCTTATTTAATAATAAATTATCCATTTTTCCTGTATCTGAAAATTTTTCTTCACTCACAATTTCAAAGTCACATAGATCAGAAAAATACTTTTTCAATCCAAAAGAGAAAATTTGCTATAAATTTCGACAATAACCTATTTTTAACGAACAAAACTGTTCCTTTTAGTAAACTTGAAATTTTTTTTCTGCTTGAAGAACCTAAAATCGAATGTTTCTTCATAAAAAAAATTTGATAGACTTCCCTATCAAAATTTGTTAAAATAATGATAATAATGTATTTGTTATGAAATTACCTTATTTTTTTATCATATTATTAATATTTAGTAGTTTGATTCGAATCCAATTCTTCCTGTCGCGAAACACCAATTCGACGGAGAAAAGAACCTTCTAATTTTAGAGAATATTGAATTATTTATAATTTTATGAAAATTTCTTATTTATTCATTTATCTCATTCATTTTTCATCTTTCTCTGTTCAGAATATTAAAAAAAATATATATATAATTTTATGTTTTAAGAGTTTTGCTCGACGGCTAACAAAAGTGGTTCTCAGTAAGAGTATTTTTTTTGCTTTGTTCTTCAAGTTTTAGTACTTTTATATAAATATTAATGGGAATAGTTAATAAATTATTGAAAAATAAATAATTTACTTAAATCGTCATACTATCAAAAGAAAAAAGTTTATGAAAAAAATATATAGTTCTTTCGACTTTTCTCGAAATAAAAAGACCTTCAGAAAATTCAGACTTGAGAATTTCAGTAAAAACTTAGAAGTCAAAAAATTTTGACTTTAGCCAACACTTTTCTGTTTTCTATCGCGTCCGAGATTGTTCATTTATCCACAATTTATAAAAACACATTCAACACATGTAAACCTAAATGGGCATAAAATATAGAAAAAGCAACCGAATTTTTTTCAATATTTTATGATTTCTGGTAATTCATGATGCACTCTTTATGATTCACTCAGCAGAAAAACGTGGTCCCATTTTTTTCAATTCTCGCGTGAAGTTCACCTGCAAGCAAAATCATTAGTGCTCTGCGATTTACCTAGGAGTTCAAAAAAAGTTTTTAAATCGAAAAGTTGAACCATTTCAATATTCGAACTCGAAATTAATTCACTTCATTTAAATAAATAAAAAAACGAGTAACTTGAAAGATTAAATCGAAACTTTGATTGAACCAACTTTTCCACAAGTTCGATCTCTAAACTTTTTAAAAATCGAATTGATTACTACCAACTATTCACGATCAAAACTTTTGTAAAAATGTGAAAACAAACAAAAAATAGTAAAATATAATTAATAAAAGTATTTTACTAAATTATATTAGTGGCCTTCTTTTCACTTATTGATATTTTTGACTCTCTACGACTTGGAGTCTAGGTCAATCGCGGAGCACTCAAAACACATCCCTTTTTCTCTCTCTTCCTTCATAAAAACATATTTTTATGAATCTCCGGTAAAAAAAAAAGAAGAGAAAAAAAATTTTAACGTCACGGGAGCACGAAGCACGACACAGGAGCATTGCTGACTACGTCGGTAAGTCGGTAGTTTGGCTCACTCCTTGGTTGAAGAGGAGCGCGTAGCGCGAACCCAGTGCCTTGCTCGGCAAGGGATAAAAGGACCGGCGCCTGGGGTGTTCAATCCCGAGTTGTGGGCGGAGCCGAACTCGAACTCAGCCTCTCGGTGACGTAGGGAGCTTGACGGCCACCTTGCCACTCCAGCCAATCAGTGGGGAGAGCGCGCCGCCTGGTGGGGTTATCCCCATCCGTCGCGCGCATGACGAACCTCGCTAGACTTGGGAACCTCGGGCAAGCTGCGAGGCGAGGCAGTCAGCTCTCAGCTACGACATGCATAACGCATGAGAGCCAGTCGAACCTTTCACTCCGTCTCTCTCTCTCTCCTTCGCTCTCTCTCTTTCCCCGGGTGTCGGGATCTCGTATCTACCGTTTACCGTGAACACGAACGGACGGAAAGAACCTGGGCTCCGCAAGCCCGGACAGTGCTTCAGGAGTTACGGTGGATGAGTGTTGATTCCAAGGATCGTGATCGTGATCCGACCGGGTAGGAAAAGTGGGTGAATGTAGACGAAAAAAAGTGTACACGTGCTTCGAAATATCAGACATCAGTTATCAATTAGTTTTTAGGTATGTCACCATGTCATTAAGACATTTTCCTCGAGATGTTAAGTGCAAAAATCGGACAGTTTGAAACCTGAAAGAAGTGTAATTTTGATCTCGAAATTTTGGATACCAGCAGGAAGATCAGCTCGAGATTTCTTTGGATTAGATTAGGTAAGGGTGGCGAGGTGCCCCAAAGGTGTCCTCCTCGCCGGAGGTATCGAGAGTATCAGGGAGTAGATGGCAGCTACCACGTACATGCCGGTTAGTAGTGCAGTGTCCTCAGACCTGGATGGTGGATCGGGTTCAGCGATCGGGATGAACATCTCTGTTGGTGGGTACTCCTCGGGCTCTCCCCGCAGTGCAGCCGACGCCGGGGAGATGAAGTACATGCCCGCACCACAACACCATCACCATCATCACCACCACCATCAGGTGAATTCCTCACCCTCGCCTAATGGCCTCTCGCATCCAGCAGCGAGCCTCTCGGCCGCCAACCCCTGGGTCAGTCTTCAGCCATCAGGTACTGATCCCTGGGCAGCATCGATGGGCATGCACCACACGACCCATCATCCTCACCATCACCCTCACCAGTCCAACACGAGTCTGGATGTCAAGCCCTTGACCGCAGCTTCGGCAACCAACGACCAAGGTATGCACCATCGAGGACCTCACCAATCCCCCGGGATGGTATCGCCGCATTCCTGGCACGCGCCCGTCGTCCCCTCGGCACACTACAATCCGAGCGGAGGCGCCGCTTCCCCAACGACACTTCAACAGTACCACGCAGCGATGAACGGAATGCTCCATCAGCATCCGCACCAGCACCCTCATCAGCTCCACAATCACCAGACACTTCCCCATCATCTCAGGGATGCTCACAATCACAGTCCTCCCTCGGGACATCCCCTGCATCCTGGACATCCTCTCGACAGGGATCACTCCGCCGGAGAGGAAGACACCCCAACCTCCGACGATCTGGAAGCCTTCGCGAAACAGTTCAAGCAACGGAGGATCAAGCTGGGATTCACCCAGGCAGACGTCGGTCTAGCGCTCGGTACCCTCTACGGCAACGTCTTCTCCCAGACAACGATATGCAGGTTCGAGGCTCTCCAACTCAGTTTCAAAAATATGTGCAAACTGAAGCCTCTCCTGCAAAAGTGGCTCGAGGAAGCGGACTCTTCAACCGGCTCACCAACCAACATCGACAAGATTGCCGCTCAGGGTAGAAAACGAAAAAAGAGAACTTCAATCGAAGTCTCTGTGAAGGGTGCTCTCGAACAGCACTTCCACAAACAACCGAAACCTTCTGCCCAGGAAATCACGAGTCTCGCTGATAGTCTCCAGTTGGAGAAGGAAGTTGTCCGAGTTTGGTTCTGCAATCGACGGCAGAAGGAAAAACGGATGACACCACCCAACACTCTCGGGGATGGTATGATGGAAGGAATGCCACCAGGTCATCAGAGTCAAGGTGGTCTTCATCAAGGATATCATCCGCAGGATCACCTGCACGGCTCACCAATGGGCCACAGCCACAGTCCACCTATGCTCAGCCCTCAGGGTCTCACGGCTCACTCGCTTGCGGCTCACTAGCGTTCGCCGGGGCCTCCCCCATTGGGCCTCGTCACTTCCCAAGCAAACTCTTCCGGAACGGAATCAGTTCTGCCACCCTTTTATCACCACTACCTCCAGGCCCGATCTAGCAGCTACTCCACCTCGTAGCTGGCTCAGGACTTGAATTCAAGATTCCGGTACGGATTCTGATAGCAAGGTGGTACCAGAAGGAAAAAAGGGTACAGGGGATGATGAGACCAAACCGGTGCACCGGGGAGGCTTTGTTGCAGCCATTTAACGAAGCTCGTCACAATTCGATCTGCTGGATCGAGAATCAGCCAAACAGTGGTATTTGTCAGATTAAAAAGTTTGCTGAACTTGATTGGATTCGAAGAAGATGGATTGACGTCGGAAAGTGTTGATTATTGGATTGCTGGATCTAGGAAGTTCATCAAATTCCAATCTTGAGAATTTCAAAATTGAGAATTCTCAAGATCTTTGAAGATTGCCGTCGAGGAGTGCTGATTCAAAGTGCTCATCACAATAGAGTTAGATGTATCTAGAAAGTACTTCATAGCATTCCAATTCGAAGAAGGTGGATTGCCGTCGGAGGATCAAGTGTTTTCCAGATTCATCAGCTCCGAAGTGCTTCATCACATTCCTGGAAAGTGGATTGCTTTCGGAGTCGGGTGATTGGATCCAGATAAAGAATCATCATTTGAAGAGTGCTGGAAAGTGTTCAGATTCTTCATCTAAAAAGTGCTTCATCACATTCCAGTTTCAAGAAGATGGATTGCCGTCGGAGAATCAAGTGTTATCCAGATTTGTCAGCTACAAAGTGCTTCATCAGATTTCTAGAAGATGGATTGCCGTCGGAATCGATTGATTGGATCCAGATCGAGAATCATCATTCGAAGAGTGCTAAATAGTGCTTCGTAGCATTCAAATTCCAAGAGAATGGATTGCCGTCGACGAGTCAAGTGATCCAGATTCCTCATCCAAAAAGTGCTGATTGGAAGTACTTATCAAATTCAAAAGTACTCTTCAAATCCAGAGTTAGATTCATCATCCAGAAAGTACTCCATAGAAGAGGATTGGATAGGGAGAAGGATTGCCGTCGGAGAACCAACTGATCCAGATTCATCATCCAAAAAGTGCTGGAAAGTGCTCATTGGAAGTACTCATCCAGATTCAGTTCCAGATCCAGATTCATCGTTTGAAAAAGTGCTTAATCCAAGTCCATTTCCAAGAAGATGGATTGCCGTCGGAGTCAAGTGATTTTTGGTGTCAATAGTTGTTACTGTTACTACGGACAGCCAAGTCCGGCGGTAATTAAACAAGTTTTCATGAGTTTTGGTGATTTGTGCGGGTCTTCTGGAGAACGAATAGTGAACGAGCTTCTGTTAAAAAAAATGTAAGACAATGAACAATTTATTTAAAGGACTAGAAAAAAGCAGGAGATATATAAATATATATATATATATATTATATAGCAAACACTGAAATCCGCGGTCAAAAAAAAAGCACGTCGGAAAATGCTGCTCGCCTCGGAATTTGCTTGAAGCAAACGCGGCGAATGATGTAACATAAGTAAATATGGATTGTAAATAATGTACCAGATAAAGTTAGTAACTTAAGTGAGCAGTCGCGCGTCAGAAACGAATGTTGAAAAGCGCGATAAATTTTGAGAAAAAAAAGGGGGAACGGAAGAAAAAACGTGCGGGAATGAAAAATTTGTTGTTAAATAAACGGAAATTTGTTGGAGAACGAAATTTTTGTTAAAGAACAAAATTTTGATTGAAGAACAAAATTTTGGTTAAAAAACATAAAATTTGGTAAAAGACGCAAGAGACGTGCGAGAATAGCGAAAAAAAACCCTTCTGTATAAAAAGTGAGTATATATGAAATATACACGTGCATACGAGAATATATAAAAGATGAAAGATTTCAGATCAATATATACGAACATATATTAATTGTCGTCTTCGGTCCCCTTCCAAGCCCTTGTAACAATAATAATTACCGGATTATTATTGAATTATTATTACTTATTATTCTCTTTATAATTATTATATTATTACTATTATTATTACTCTATTGCTCGGGGCACTGTGCGAAATTCATTTTTTTCCCCATTATCGATACTTTCAAGGTTTTATCTTTTCTCTGCTTTTTCGGTTTGATAAGGCATTCCATTTTTTTGCTATCGGAAAATTGCGTTGGAAAAATCCCGTCGGGCGGTATCACGTTTTCCTGATAAGGTGCCAAATGAACGTTCACTTATCTTCCAAAAGAAATTTTTTTTGATAAGATTGTCTCTTATGCAAATTTTAATTCCACTGATGGAAATATTCTAAAATTCAGGAAGTTTCCACATTAAAAAAGTAATGGAAAATGTTTCGAAGTTTTAAGAATTTTAAGTAACAGTTGCATTTTATGGAATTTTTAACTAAATTTTTCGGATTTTTTCATAAAATTACGAAATGGTAACTAAATTTTCATTAATTTTTGTGAAATGATTGAAAAAAGGTTTGTAATCTTCTGTTACATTTGAAGACATGAACTTGATAGTAATATTCCCAAATTTAGGAATTTATTGTTTTACAAAATTTATGACATTTTTTTTATATTTCCAAAGTTTTCACGTTTTCGTATCATAAATTTACGAAATTTTCCAAAAAATTTGCTAAATTCACGATTTACGAAACTTTTTAATCTAATTTTTCCACAAGTATCTTTAATTTATGTCACTAAATTTTCAAGAATTTATAATCATTTTTAGAAAAATCCAGCAACCTCAAACTTCTGAAACAATTTAGTAAAATTAGGAAATAATATTTGACGGAGGAACTTTCAAACATTTTTCGTAAATTTGGGAGAAAATTTTCTAACAGTTTTACTACTTGAAACGAAAATTTTCTTGCACAAAATTTCACAATTTTTAGATAAAATTCATCAAAAAATCCGTAATTTTTATTGAAAATGTCAAAGTTTTTATCTGAAGTCTTAAAAATTTGTCTCATTACGATTTACGAAACTTTGTAACTGAATTTTTCTAAATTGGTCTTAGTTTTCCGAAAATTGTAATTTATTTCCCCGAAATTTATTATTATTTATAGAAAAATCTTAGTTTCTGAAACTATTTTAAAAAGTTAAGACAAGAATATCTAAAATTAGAAATCTCGTGGAACAAAACGTAAATTTTTTTAAATTTAATTTTGAAAAATTTTTGTTTCAATAGCTCAGAAAATTCTGTGATGATTGTAACTGATCTATAAAACTTTCAACAATTTTTTGTAAAATTATGGATAAAATTTCTGAGAGCAAAAATTCCGATTGTCAAACTGAAATATTTCTTACAAGTTCCGATATTTTCAGATAAAATTTATCAAAAAATTCCTGAATTGTAACTGAAAAATATGAAAATTTGTAACTCAATTTTACGCGAATTTATAAAACTTCCCAAAATTTTTTGTAAATTTATAGCGGAAATTTCTGATAGAAAAACTTCCTCTTGTCAAACTGAGATATTTTTAACAGGTTTCGGAATTTCCAGATAAAATTTAAAAAAAAAATTCCTAAATTGTAACTGAAAAATACGAAATTTGTACTGAATTTCCATAAGTTTGTCTCGAATTTAGGAAACTTTATAGCAGCATTATTTAAATTTATTATCATTTTCCGAAATTTATTGATCCTCGAAATATCATTAAACTTCGAAACAGTAAAATTTTCGGATATTTGAAAATTCTGTAAATGTTAATTACATAATAAAAAAATTTGTTATTTAATTTATCCGAATTCATCATAATTTTTCGAAACATTTTACTGCAAAACTTTCGTTACTTGAAACGCAATTTTTCTTACAAGTTCTGGAATTTCTGGATACAATCTGTCAGAAAATCGGAGTAAAAATTACGGAATCTGTGAATATATTTTCCAAAATTTATTATCATTTTCTGGAATATTTAACAGTTTCAATCCTAAAGAAAAAATTCGGAATAAAATGACATTCTATCGTATTTTTGAGACTTTTTGTTCTCCATTTAGGGAGGAAAAGCTGAATAAAAAAATTGAATGGAAAGCCTTGTCAAATAATTGGCAGAGAAATTAGGAACTCGAAGGAAATAAAAAAGGCAAGGATCACAATTTTTCGAAACCCCTTTTTCTTCCCTTTCTACCACATTTGGAAAGAGAGAGAAAAAAATGGCGGTGCTAGCTGGTCTGTTTGTTTCTCTTTGGCAAAAATGGATTTTTTTTTACAAAAATCCAGTATAAAAATATTTATCGGTATTTATTCTTTCATCGAGTGTTGTTATTGTTACCATTACTCTTTTTCGATGGGCCCCGAAGAATTTGAGCCATACACGTCAAACCTGTCCGCGAAGCATCCGCTTACCAAAGACTGGTTACGAAACAACATGCCAGACCAGCTTTACATTTTTTTCTTACACATGAGTCAAATTCTTGAAAAGAGAAAAAAATTTCAATCATTTTCAACATCTTTCGGAAAAAAATTTGAATAAATTCCAATTTCATTATTTTACTTGAAGGAATGAAAATTGGACTCTTGTGGGACTTTCCTGAAAAGTGAAAACTCTCGATTCCCAAAAAATGGTGCTATACCTTTGCGCTATGAATCTTTTGCCCTTATCGAATACACTCAGAGAAAAAATGATTCAAGGAGATTTTTGATTGGTTTGTAAAAAAGGGTTTTTCCATAAAACAAAGTTTTTGTTCGATTTTACAAAAAAAAAAAGAACAAAAGTTGAAGAGTGATCCATTCAAAAATGGTGGGGTAATCTCGGTATGCAACAAAAAAATCCCAATCTTTATTTTTGCATTCACAATCTTTATTCAATTTTGCCTGACCGACATTTTTTCTTGTTTTAAAAAAAAAATTTTCTGAGTGTTTTTGAGTTACTTTATGGTGCCGAAACACGTCTCTCTCGATCGCGTCCGGAGTCGAATTATTATAAACAATTGTAATATTTCTGTTAATATAACTATTTAGGCGCGAAGCGACTAGAAAAACTGCGAGAAAAGGAAAAAACGCGAGAGTATCGATCGTTCGTTATTATTATTATATTATTATTACCTACTTTGGTTTTTGTTATTTTAATGAAACGTGTGTACAGAGAAAAGTGAGTGGCGATGTGATTGAGCGGGGAGTGTGAGTTTTGGAAGCGAATTTTGTCATCTGCGATTGTCAAAAGAGATAAAATTTTGTAAGGATCAGAGAGTTCGATTGTTTTTATTATTTTTCAAATATTAATGTAACAGCAGCCTGCATCTAAGGATTGCCTTTGAGGGCATGTGAAGCGGGCGGAAAATTGCGTTTTCCGACCAAGGGTTGAAAGAGCGGGCTAAAATAAAACTTTGCGTCCCCAAAGGCATACTTTCGGTGCAGATTGTACAAAAAATTATTTATTATCGAACTTTTTGAATCTTTGGCACTCGCGACACTAGTACAAAGATTCGAGATAAATAATTAGAGTTGCGGAAAAATCTTCGAAAGATCTAGAAAAACCGTCACCTTCCCCCATGTATATTATTATATTAAATATTAATTATTATTAACGTAAAATAAAGAGAATCTGGCGAGTGGTAACGTTTTGTTAGAATGGCAGAAACTAAATTACTACTGAATTTTAATTAATAAACGAGATGAAAGTATACAACAATAATCTGGCCTCTATTTATTTATTAATTATTGTTATAACCCGAATCATCAAACTCCTGGTCGTCGAATTCTTCTCGAATTTTCCATCATTTGAACTTTGGATTTTTTGGTGGGTTGGTTCCTTTTGCAGCTACAATTTAATCAGGTGTTTCAGCTGTCAGTCCAATTGGGTCAGGATGTCAAATCAGGTGTTAAAAACATTTTTTCTTGCATGAATTGATCCAGTCATCGGCAAACATTGCTTATTGTTAATTTATATTAATTTTTTTTCAAACTCACTTCTTCATCGTTAAAAAATGTTAAAATTGATTCATTTGTTTATTCTACAGATGGAATTGTGTACTCAAGTTTTGAAGATAAGACTTTATTCAAAAAAGCTGGAAAGTTTCGATTTCAGATGGATAAACTATTTCGTTTATTCTAGAGTAGCAAAACAATTATTTTTATTTAGAATGAATTTTTTTATTAAATAATTATCAAATTAATATATATGGTTCGAATCAGAATACTGAATAATTTATTAAATAATAATCATAAATTATAATAAATATTCGAAAAGCTCCATCAATTTTTACATGATTTCAAATCATTTATTTGTTTTGAATTTTTATTTAAAATCGAAGACATTTTGAAAATAAATGTGTTTTATAAGCAATTATGTGAATAATGATACTGGAATTTGCCTAATTTTCAAAATCAAGAGTTTTTTATTCTAAATCTTGAAAACTGGAGAATTTTCGAATGAAAGTTGTCGAAATTACAGGATTATCCATTGTTAA
The DNA here is from genome assembly GCA_011762715.2 of Neuroterus valhalla. Classification (NCBI taxonomy): domain Eukaryota; kingdom Metazoa; phylum Arthropoda; class Insecta; order Hymenoptera; family Cynipidae; genus Neuroterus; species Neuroterus valhalla. Next base: position 4,861,780 of record WSXT02000006.1, read on the forward strand.
ACTTAACACTTGGATTTTTTTTCATTGTAAATTTCAAAAAACAAAAACTATTTAATTTTGAAGATTTGCAATCTGAAGATTCACATTTCTAGAATTATAAAGAGTTGCAATTACAAATTTTTCAATTTTGAAAATATAGAATTCCAAATTATTCAGTTTTCGAAACTTATGTTTCGGAGTTCTGCTATTTTGTACATTTTTTTTAAAGTTCAATTTTTAATATTTGCAATTGATGTCTCATGATTATTTACTGTTCAAAATAGAAAAATTGAATTTTATAAATATATAAATATAAATATAAATATATTTTATAAATTTTCAATTAGAAATTCATCAACTTTCTTGATTTTCAATTGAAGATTCACCTATATGTAATGTTCACGATTCAAAGTTATGTAATCTTGAACATTGTTTTGGAAAATTTTAAATTGATCTTGAATATTGACAATACAAAATTCTTCGATTCTGAATAATTAGTATTGAAGATTTTTTAATATTGTATTGAAGGTCCATTGGCTGCAAATCTTTATTTCTTTTAATTATGTTATTTATGACTTTTACTTGAAGTAACTAAAATTAAAAATTAATTAATTCTTAAAAATTGAAATTAGAATAATTCAGAGTTTATTATTTTTAGTTGAAAATTCTTCAATTTTTAAGATTTACAATTGGGAACTAATTTATTTTGAATATAAGAAATTTTAAATTATATAGTTTTGAATGGTTCATTTGGAGCAGTTTAATTAAAAATAGTTATAATTTAAATTTATTCCATACCTTGACAATAAAAAATGCATTAATTTGTAATGTTCAAAGTTTAGAATCATGTGATAAAGATTATTTGACTTTCAAGATTCAAAATTGAAATAATTTTACAAATTCGCAGTTGAACATTCTTCAATTCATTCAGTTTTATAGATTTGCAGTTTGAAATCAATTTATTTGTAATTTGAACGGTTTAGAAATATAAAATTCAAAATATTTATAAATGGAATCCATATTCAATTTTTTGATATACGATTCAGAATTGATCAATCCTGCGAATTTACAATGGAAGTTTATCATTTAGAATGTCTAAAGTTTCGAATAATTTAATTTAAAAAAATTTTTCGGAACATATAGTTCAATTTAAAGATTAACAATGCGAAATTCTTTAATTCTGAATATTTACAATTGGAAGAAAGCTTTTCAACATTTTATTGAAGATTCAATTAATGTTTACTTTTTAATATGACGTTATTTCGAATCCTAAATTGGAGAAGTTCATTTATGAAGATTTTGCAATAAACATTTTGTTGATTCGAAATTTAACAGTTCAAAATGATACATTTTGTGAATGTTTCTTTAAATAATCTAATGCTAAATATTTGCAATTGAAATTTATGCAATTTTATAGATTAAGGATTGAAAATCCTTCAATTCTGCAGTTTAACAATAAAAGATTAGTTAATTTGGATAATTTAAAGTTCAAAATCATGTATTTCTTAATGCTCCTTGTGAGATGGTGCAATTTCAAAGATTTAAAATGGAAATTTATCTAGTCTCACTGATTTAGAACTGAAAGCCATTCAATTTTGGAATACGCAAAATTAAGTTTTATTCGATTTGGTGGATTTGCAATTCAAAATTCTCCAATTTTCAATATTCACAATTAAAAATTTGATTGATTTGAAATTTTGCCATTTCGAAATTCTATAGTGTTGAATTGTTTATTTAATATAGTCCGATTTCAAATAGTCAAGATTGAAATTCATTCAATTTTAATATTTACAATAGGAATTGGATAAATTCTACAGATTCATAATGGTGGATATATTTATTTGTAATATTTAAAGTTCAAAATCATTCAATTTCCTAAGTAAGAAGAAGACTGAATATCAATTCAGAAATTGAGCCTAAAATTATGTTATTTTCAATTTTGTTTGTTAAATAAGCAGTCAAATCCCCAAAATTTAGAATACGAAATAACTTGATTCGGAGATTGAAAAATAAAATTATTCCATTTTTTAAATTCAAAATGAAAATTCATTTGATTCTGTTGATTTAGAGTGATAATTTTTCAGATTTACATTAAAAAATTACTCAATTTCGAAGTTTAGCAGTGTAGAATTATATTGTTTTTAATTATGTAAATTTGAATGCTTCATGTGTGATGGTTTAACCTTAAAGATTTAAAATTTAACTTATTTCACTCTTATAAATTTGTAATTAAAAATCATCCAATTTTCAATCATATTTATTAATTAGGAAAATGGGTTTACAATTTATGTGATTTCCAAAGGCGTTGTGGATAGATATGTTAGATTACCTCAAAAATTCATAATAAAAAGTTATTTATATTAAAGATTAAAAATTGAAATTATTTAATTGGAATGATTCGATTTTCAAGACTTGAACATGAATTTCGCTTTAATTTTATAGATTCGCAGTTGAAAATCCGTTAATTTTCAATATTTATATTTAAAATTCAATTCAGTTAATAGATCAACGATTAAAAATTCTGCAGTTCTACAGATTTGCATTGAAAAACATTTAATTTCTCAAATGTAAAAGAAAATTATTTAAGAAATTAGTTTCTAATAAATCGATTTCTGTTATTGAATGCACAGCTCAGTCCTAAAGATTCATTATCAAAACTTTTATAATTTCAAGAACAACAACGATATATTCATGAATGAAAAAACTTCAGAGCATGAACTTCGAATTATTATTGAATAATTGAACTACTATTATTATAATGATACAATAATCATAAAGGTAAATAATAAATTTCAATCTATAAAAAAATTGAAAGATTATTAGAATCGTGAATTTGATTGAAATTAGAATCCAAAAATGTCAAGTTTCCAGTACTTCACCTCGTTTAGTGAGATTTATGGTGTAAAAATTATTGCATCAATCGTCCCAGGCTAATAGAATTTTTAATTAGATCGTAAAATTATAATAAGTTAATCATAATGATTTCATCGGACTTTTTTATTGAGTTTGAATTCTCCTTCCGGGAAATGATCAGAATCCAATTTTTTCGAATAACCTACACTTTTGGGAAATCAACAATTTTAAATTTATAACATTTTATGTTGGAAAATCTATAATCTTCATAATCTTTATAATTCATAATCAAGATAGGAGAATTTGAAAGATTGTGTGGCTTGAAAGAGAATTTTTTTACTTTTCGAACTTTATATTGGTTCAAAAATTTAATTATTCGCAGTGCAAGTCTGCAAATTCTAAAAAACATAACTTCATTATTTTTTATTATTATGCTCAATAAAATTAGATTTCTCAAACAATAATTTCTATTCAGAATTTTTATTGGCCATAATATCCAGTCGTCCAAATGGCTATGTCATAAAATAATAATTCATTCGAATTGAAATTTTTTTGTATCTAATCGGATTGAAGAAAAAAATAAAATAACACAAAATAATGTAAAAAATTCGATAGAGATTTTTCTGTCGAAAGGAAAATAGATAAGTTAAGTTTTCAACCCAAAAAGACTGAATTTCAACCAGTCTGTTCAGTTTTCATAAAAAAAGTTTAGGAAAGAAAGTTTAGTCAAAAGAAAAAGTTTATTCTCACCGAACTTCTTGAATTTTAAGGCCGAAAAGACGAATTTTTCTAAAAAGTTGAATTCTTATTACTCAAAAAAAGTACAAATTTTCGATAAAGCAGTTGGAACTTCAATCAGAAAGATAATCTGGAAATTCAGCTTTTCCAAAAGTTGAATTTGAAAAAATTCAACTTTCTAAATTGACATTCGAACTTTCAATTTGGAGAGTTCCTGGTTGAAAATTTTCAACCCTGGTTGAATTCGAGAAAATTCAACTTGAACGTTGGATTTTATTTAAAAAGATGATTTAAAAAAAAAATTGAAGTTTCAAACCTAGAAAACAAAATTTCTATGAAATGTTGAATTTTCCACAAAGAAAGAATTTTCAGTCGAAAGGAAAATCGATTCTAATCAAACTTTTTAAAGTTTTCATTGAAAGAAATTAAATTTCAAAAGCAAAAACCGATATTTCAAAAGTTGAATATTCCACGAAAAAAGATATTCTAATCAAAAGAAAAATTTTCAGGACAAAAAAACGAATTTATCCCCAAAAAGTTCCCATAATGACGAATTCCCAATTAAACAGTTTTTCTTTCAATAAAAAAACGAATTTCCCACCAGCTCGTTGAGTTTTCATGAAAAAGATTATTAGAAGAAATTTGTACAAAAAGTGACGAAGTTTCGAACTAAAAAACAAGATTCCTACCAAACGTTGAGTTTTACACCAAGAAAAATTTTCCAGTCGAAAGAAAGAATTGACCAAAAAAGATAAAGTTTCAAACCATAAATACAAAATTCCTCTGAAAAGTTGAATTGTCTACCAAGAAAGATTTTTTAGTCGAGAAAAATTGATTTCAACCAAACCGTTGAAAGTTTTAGTCTGGAAGGACAAATTTTTCCCCAAAAATTTTCATTTTCAACCCAAAAAGACGAGTTTTCAATTAAGCAATCGAAATTTCAATCAGAAGAAGGAATTCTATTCAGACTGTTGGATTTCCATTCAAAAAAAGATGATTTGAAGACATTTTTACAAAAAGTGAAAAAGTTTCAAACGAAAAACAAAATTCCTATATCAAACGTTGAGTTCTCCACCACAAGGAACATTTCCAAGTGAGAAAGAAAAATCGATTCTTATCAAATTTTTTCATGTTCAAGGCTGAAAAGACGAGTTTTTCCCCAAGAAGTTAAATTTCCAAACAAAAATGGCGAATTCCCGGTCTCACACCAAAAATAGTTGAACTTTAAACTATTTTCACTTTATGGATTCAAATCTTTATTCATTCAATTTCCATGCAAAATTTTGTGAAAAAAACTTTTCTCAAACTTGGTTGATAAAATCCGCTTTCCTCTTGAATTTTCATTTTTTGAAAATGGAACTTTAAAAACTTTAAGAGGAGAAACTTTGAACAGTTGAATTTTCAAAAGTTGAAAATCTATGGAAATTTAAAAAATCTAAATTAAAAATTTAAAAATTAAATTCAAATTCAAATATTTATGGAAATTAAAAAAAATTATAATCCAAACAGTTGATTCCGAGTTTTTATCTATATTTTCAACAGTTAAATTATTTCAACGGGTTAGAGGTGAAACGTTGAAAGAATAAATTTTCTACTTAAAATGTCGAACTTATGCATTTGTTTACTAAATTTGTTCAAATAATTCAAATTCATTGTCTAATATTATAATATTACATCGGGGGAAAAATACATTATATTAATAAAAATTTCAATGATAGAAAATGAAATGAAAGTATAAAAATATTCTCCTGAAAAAAAATTATGTTAACAAATGGCCTGATTAGAAATTTGTTGATTGAATTTCTATGTAGATTCAATAATTCTAGTTTAACTTCTCATTTTGCTGAAACAATATTTAATTTAAAATTTATCTGGAATAGTCCAAAGTACTTCATTATCGTAAATATAGGAGATATTATTATTTTCAGTAATTTGTTTACCTTATTTATATTTTTCCAATAATAATAATAATGATAATAAATTATTTGCCCCTACTATATGTTTTCTCATTACCATTTTCCCCAATTTCTATTTTTCAGAACTATTATTCACCATAATAATAATTTATCCGAATGGCCGCATTAAAAAATCATGAAAAATCCTAATTGACATTTGTCCTATTTTTCATCAAATCGAAACAATAAAAATTAGGGCCAATGTCAATTTTGAAAAAATAGGGCAAATGGTAATTCGGGAAAATAGAAATCCGTGAAAATTGTTTCTTGATGATAAATAAACTCAAAAGAAAGTAGAATTTGGGGAATATTTACATGCCTTTTATTTAGAATTTAATTAAAAATCAGATTCAATAAATTGAATTCACTATCTGATAGAAGAGATTTGTTTTTGGAATGTGAATACTTCTTAATGGCTTTCCATATAGTTATCTGCTTGATTAAAAAATAGGTAATCAATTAGCTGCGATACGATTACGGTATTCTTCGTATTTATTTATTCATTCAATTGTTAATCTATTCAATTATCCATCAATTTCTTTATTGCCATCTATTTATTCTTATTTTATTTATTTTAATTTTATTTACTTCTTTTTTTCATTTATTTATTATTCTATAAAGGGTCGAAATCGATTTCCTAAGGAAAGAGAAGGCCTTTTGTGAGCGCATTGTAACCCTAATCGTTTAACGAAATCGCGGAGGGTAATTACATAACGAATTATCACAATTACATGGCACGCCAGACGAGTTTATTAAGCCATAGGCAACGTTCAATATTCATGAACTCTTCCCTGAAGTGATGCCAGATCATTTTTTTTTTCTTTTTTTTTCATATCCTCCCTGGCGACTTTCTGCCCATCACGCGAGCCTTTCTGACAGACGATTTAAGCTTGAGAGAAGCTTAAAAACAGTAATTTTTCATCAGAGGCAAACCAGCATCTATGAGTCAACAATTCGCTAGAAGCTTTATTTATTTATTTATTTAATATGATATTTTTTGTGGAAGTGAGAAAGTATTAAGAAATCGGCCTCTCAAATCAATTCGAAATTATTTTTTTTTAATAGCAAATAGGAAATATTTATCTGAAACAAACAAATTTATAACTAAAATAAGATACTTTTAACAAAGTAGCTTAACTTTCAAGCAAGTATTTGAATTCCTAACCAAAAAAAAAATTATTTCCATGCAAGAAGATTAGACTTCAACTAAACTCATGAATTTTAAACTAAAAAAAAAAAAATATTATAAGAAATTCCTACCGAAGTAAATAACTTTCAAGTTGTTATGTTTTTCGACCGAATAAATAGCGGTATGAACAATAAAAACTGTTTTAAGAGGAGAGTTGATTTTTGACCAAAACAATTACTTTTTACTAGAGTGGAAGCAACAATTTGTGATTTGTGAAGTGGTGATTTTACAGCAAATGAATTCATTTTTGAATAAAAAGTTTCATTTTCTACCAAACTAGTTAAAACATGAACCCAAAAAGATGATTTTCAATGAAAAGTTCGACTATCAATTAAAAATACGAATTTTGGAACAAACTGTTTATTTTCATCAAAAGCGATGATTTCATGGAATTTATACCAAAGCAGATGAAGCCCAAAATCAACCAAAAAAGAATTTTCAACAAAAAAACTAATTTTCAACAAAAAAGACTAATTTCTTACTAGAATAGATATAGGTCGACCAACAAAGACGAAATTGATATAAATAGTTGAATTTTCAACTAGCAAAGATTCATAACTAAAATAAAAAAAAATTCTTCAAGCAAATTTATTTTCCGCGGAGTAGCTCAATTTTAAAAAAAAAAGTTTATTTCTAACCAAAAAGTTTTCCATTTTCTACTGGGAAGGTTAAATTTGTTACTCACAAAAAGTAAATTTATAGAAAAATAGATGAAGGCGTAGAAGAGGAAATGTATGAAAATAGTTGAATATTATCAGCTAAGAAAGATTTTTTAGTCGAGGAAGAAAATCAGTTTTAACCCAACTGTTCAAGTTTTAGTTCGAGAAGA
>WSXT02000006.1:4876110-4896191 GCA_011762715.2 Neuroterus valhalla
GCGGCAAGTCTCATCTGCGGCTAGTCTCATCTAAGGCAAGCCTCATCTGTAGAAAGTCTCACCTGCGTCAAGTCTCATCTACGGCAAGTCTCCCTTACGGCAAATATTACTTGTGGCAAGCCTCTTTGTGGCAAGTCTCTTCGAGGCAAGTCTCACATGTGGCAAGTCTCACCTGTGGCATGTCTCACATCTGGCGATTTTTACCCATGGCAAGTCTCTTTGTGGAAAGTTCCACATGCGGCAAGTCTCATCTGCGGCTAGTCTCATCTAAGGCAAGCCTCATCTGTAGAAAGTCTCACCTGCGTCAAGTCTCACTTACGGCAATTTTTATTGTGGCAAATCCCTTTGCGGAAAGTCTCTTCGTGGCAAGTCTCACATATGGCAAGTCTCATATGCGGCAAGTCTCACAGTGGTAAGTCCCATCTGCGGCAAGTTTTACCCGTGGCATGTCTTACATCTGGCGATTCCTACTTATGGCAAGTCTCTTTGTGGTAAGTCTTACATGTGGCAAGTCTCATCTGCGGCTAGTCTCATCCAAGGCAAGTCTCATATGTAGCAAGTCTTACCTGCGTCAATTCTCATCTACGGCAAGTCTACCTTGCGGCAAGTTTTACTTTTGGAAAGTCTCACATGTGGCGATTTTTACCTGTGGCAAGTCTCTTTATGGCAAGTCTCACATGTAGCAAGTCTTATCTGCGGCTAGTCTCATCTGCGGCAAGTCTTCTTGAGGTAAGTCTCCCTTGCGGCATCTCACCGGAATATATTGCTAATTTAGTCGCAAGTCTCATAAACCGAATTGTCTACCTGTGGCATCTCTCTCCCTTCAAAGTGTCAAAAATTGCGGCATCTCTCCCTTCAGAAAAATTAGAAGTGGCACAATACTATTTATGAAAGTTATGCAGGTTAAATACCTTCCCCCTTTCCCAAGTCTTGTGAGCAAAAAAAGGCACCCCTGTGATTGGTTATGGAGATGATGTAGGGCACATACCTCCCCCTTTTCCCAAGTTCCGTGCGGGGAGGGGCACCTTCTTGCTGGTCATGGAAATAATGTGGATCAAATAGTTAAAAATGGTTAACCAAGTAAGATAGGGATGTTGCACTTTGACCACTTCAGAGGGGGAGAGATGCCGCAGGTGGACGATTCGGTTCAGGTGACTTTCATTTCATTTCACTTCATTTATTTTCAAAAATAAATCCAACAGTCCGAAGACCAATTACAGGATTACATTTATATAAACATATAAGTAACTAAGAGGCGAACCTATTGAAATATGTAGTTCAATATAATCTATACTGATCTAGTTCTTGGTGAAATAGTTATGAGGGCTTCATGAATATCCTGCGTTAAATTAGTCATAACCTAACTAGCTTACCAGAGCCAACATATTATAGACCTCAGATACGAATGATTGCAAAGATTGGTTGGATATATCAAGGTTCTCATCATCAAGGACTTGCCCCAAAATTGGCAATCTATTCAGGGGAGATGCCACAAGGACGACAGTCCGGAAGGGAGACTTGCCACAGGTAAGACTTGCCGCAAAGAGACTTACACATATGAGACTTGTCGCAAAGAGACTTGCCGCAAGAGACACTTGCTGCAGGTAAGACATGCTGAATGTGACACATGCCGAAGGAGAGAACTGCTGCAGGTGAGACTCGCAACCTGTGACACGATATGGACCCACTCTTCATTCGACTTTCTTCCGAAAAATCAACTGTTTTATTAAAAATACATCTTTCTTGGTAGGAATCCAACATTCTTATGAAAAATTCGTCTTCACAGCTTGAAAATTCAACTATTTGTTTAAAACTTTTACTGAAGGTTAGAGTTTGATCTCTTTCGCTTAAGAGTTCGACCATTTGGTTGAAGAGTCATTTTTATACATCAGACGGTTTGACACATGATCCACAAATGTCAATGAAAAATTATGTTGTAAGCAACTATAAAGAGATAGCTGATTTTTCTTCAAATAATAAAAGATCCTTCGTGCTCGTCAGTTTACTGTGATTTTGTTCTTAGCTGGAGTCAAGAATCTAATCACGAACATTATTTCGTTTCTGTTTGTCAAGGAGCACGATGCCAAATCTTCTGTCTTTGATAGAGACTATGGTAAAAACATGTAGTTTACAATTCTTCCCTCAAAAATCAACTTTATTTCAACAATGCAATATATGCATACATAATTTATTACCTCAATTTTGGTTTGGAAATCAATTTTCGTAAGCTACTTCTATATTGTCTAAAATTTCATATTGAAATTCCGAAATTGTGCCTAGCTCGCGTTTTCTTTCTGGGGAGAATTAAAAATGAATATTATGAAGAACCCAATTTCTCGAGTCTCTTATAAAATTTGAAAAGGGTTGGGTGTTGGTGGATATGGTTAAATTGAGCATGTTTGGAGTAGGTACCTAGAACTACCCTAGTGGACGTCACGAAACGGGTTTTCCTCAACAATAACCACAATATGCTCTCTTTTGTGGTAACAGAACCGTATTGTTTTATGGCCACCACGATAACTTGACTGGAGCTAACGGGGTTTTAAGGCCCCCGTGTATTCTTCAGGGGGGTAAGAGGGTGGCGCCATGGAATGAAATGAAACAATAGCTCAGGATGTAGTTAATGCTTATTCGCCAGCCCAGAACGTCAAAGTGTAACGCCGGAAAATGCAACCTCACCTTCTTCAAATATTATTTCCCATAAGCAGAAAGCTTCTCCTGGCTTATTTCGAAAATTGAGAAATTTTTATCCATTAAAGGTTGAACAAACTGTCATTTCGAGATGTTGAACACGTCCCTTTGATTCTTTTCTATCCTTTCCTATAATGAAACCTGATTTATTCAAATCTGCATCCTTTTATCTATCCTTTTCTATCCATTTCTATCCTTTTAAATAATGGATCCTGATTTATTAAAATCTGAATCCTTTCATCTATTCTTTCTATCTATTTTTATCCATTCATTTCCATTTCTATCATTTCCCAATACAAAATCTGATTTGTACTTTTCAAGCTGTCCCTTTGATCCTTTTCTATCATTTTCTGTAAGGAATCCTGATTTTTCCGAATCTTAACCTTCCATCTATCCTTTTTCTATCAACTTCTATGCTTTTCTATCATTTCCCATAAAAAATTTGAATTTCACTTTCCAAGCTGTCCCTTTGGTACTTTTCTATCCTTTTCTTTAATGAATTCTGATTTATTCAAATCTGAATCCTTTCATCTATTCAATTCTATCAATTTACATTCTTCTCTATCATTTCCCAACGAAAAATCTGATTCTACTTTTTAACATGATCCCTTGATTCTTTTCTATCCTTTTCTATAATGAATCCTGATTTATTCAAACCTGAATCCTTCTATCTATCCATTCCTATCCTTTTATATAATGGATCCTGATTTATTAAAATCCGGATCCTTTCATGTATTCTATACAATCTATTTTTATCCATTTCTTTCCATTTCTATCATTTCCCAGCACAAAATCTGAATTGCACTCTTTAACATGACCCTTTGATCCTTTCCTATCATTTTCTTCACTGAATCCTGATTTATTCAAATCTGCATCCTTTTATTTAGCCTTTTTCATCCACTTCTATCCTTTTCTATAATGGATCCTGATTCAATAAAATCTGAATCCTTTCATCTATCCTTTTCCATAAATTTTTATCCATTTCTTTACATTTCTATCATTCCCCCACACAAAATCTGATTTGTACTTTTCAAGCTGTCTCTTTGATCCTTTTCTATCATTTCCCGTAAGGAATCCTGATTCATTTGAATCTTAACCTATTATCTATCCTTTTCTATCAATTCCTATTCTTTTCTATCATTTCCCAACACAAAATCTGATTTGCACTTTTCGAGCTTTTCCTCTGATCCTTTTCTATCCTTTTCTGTAAGGAATCCTGATTTATTTGAATCTGAACCTTTCATCTATCCTCTTCTATCAATTTCTATTCTTTTCTTTCATTTCTTAACACAAAATCTGAATTGCACTCTTTAACATGGCCCTTTGATCCTTTTCTATCCTTTTCTTGATTGAATCCTGACTTATTCAAATCTGCACTCTTTTATTTATCCTTTCCTGTCCATTTCTATCCTTTTTTATAATGGATCCTGATTCATAAAAATCTGAATCCTTTCATCTATCCTTTTCTATAAATTTTTATCCATTTCTTTACATTTCTATCATTTCCCAACACAGAATCTGAATTGCACTCTTTTACATGACCTTCTGATCCTATTCTATCCTTTTCTTAATTGAATCCTGATTTATTCAAATCTGCACCCTTTTATGTATCCTTTTCTATCCATTTCTATCCTTTTCTATGAAGGATCCTGATTCATTTAAATCTGAATCCTTTCATCTATCCTTTTCTATAAATTTTTATCCATTTCTTCACATTTCTATCATTTTCCAACACAAAATCTGATTTGTACTTCTCAAAATGTCCCCTTGATCCTTTTCTATCCTTTTCATAATGAATCCTGGTTTATTTAAATCTGAATCCTTTTATCTATCTTCACCTATCCATTTCTATTCCTTTCTATCATTTCCCAACACAAAATCTGAATCACACTTTTCAGCATGTCCCCTTGATCCTTTTCTATCTCTTTCTCTAAGGAATCCTGATTCATTGAAATCTGAACCTTTTTTCTATCCTTTTTTATCAATTTCTATTCTTTTCTATAATTTCCAAATACAAAATCGGAATTGCACTCTTCAACATGCCCTTTTGATTCTTTTTTATCTTTTTCATTATTGAACCCTCATTTATTCAAATCTGAATCCTTTTATTTATCCTTCCCTATCCATTTCTACTCCTTTCTATCATTTATAAACAGATATTCTGAATTAAACTTTTAAGTGCATTCTTGTAGAAGTTTGTCTTTCAAAGATTGGAATTGTGAGAACAGCGAAGCTTCTTGTATGGGAAAATAAAAAATGGATAAAAACTTCCACTATCAACTTGACAATTCCACATCTTACAATTTTGGAAAAACTAAATTGTAAAACGCATCTATTTTGTTGTCATTTGTCTTTCCTGGTAGAGAATTGATCTCTTTGGTTGCACTGTTTCGCAGAAAATGAATTCTTTTGTTGTAAAAATTTGATATTACATAGGTACCTGAAGAGTAAAAAATTCAAAATGTGAAGATGCATATAAGAACTGGAATGTGAAAAGAAGATCTTTTATCAAAATGTCATCTCTTCCGGTTGGAATTCGATTTTTGTGGGTAAAAATGCAACTATTTGATTAATGATTAAGTTGTTTCGATTGAGGAACCAACTATTTTTCTTTCAAAACTATACAGAAACTTTGTGGATAAAAAATTTAACTCTTAAAGTGTTCACTGAAAAATCATCTCGTTTGGTTAAAAGTTCAACAATAGATAGTAGAAGCTAATAGCAGCCAAGGCAGCCATTACCAGCTGAGGCAGTCAGTAGCAGCAGAGAAAGGTAGCAACAGTCAAGGCAGCCAAAAGAGCCAAGATAGTCAGCGGACGCCAAAAAATCTACAGGTTGCCAAGGTATTTCGTGGCATCCAAGGCAGCTCAAGGCAGCTACAGCAGTCAGTAGCAGCCAAGACATCTAGTATCGACAAGGGCAGCTAGTAGCAGCCAAAGCAGTCTGTGGAAGCCGGAGATGCTAGTATCAAGTAAGGATTCCAGTAGCATTAGGTAATAGTCAGCAGCTTATAGAAGCCAAGCCAATTAGTGACAGCCAAGGCAGATAGTGGTAGCTAAGGCACCTAGTAGCATCCAAGACTATCAGTTGCAATCTAGCCAGTTGCGGTAGTTAGTGGCATCCAAAGCAGCTAGAGGAAGCTAAGGTATTCCATGAAAGTTGAAGCAGATAGTAGCAGCTGAAGTAGTCAGTAGCAGCCAAGGTAGGAAGTGGCAGCCAGGGAAGCTACTAGCAACCAAGACACTCAGTGTGTAAAAGGTGGTCAGTATCAACCAAGGAAGCTGGTACCAGTCAATAAATTCAGTATAAGATCAGGCAGAAAGTAGCAGTAAAAGCAGCTAGAACCGAACAAGACAACTATCAGTAGTGAAATTAAGCCAGTAACAGCTTGTATCAGCTAGCAGTTGCCAAGATAGTGACGGCAGTCAGTAGCACACAAAGTAACCAGTATCAAGCAAGTCAGACAGTGGCAGCAAGGTAGCTAGTAGCAGCTCAACAGCAGCAGAGATAGCTAGAGGCAGTAAAGGTAGTCAGTAGCAGCTTGTAACAGCCAAGATGGCCAGTAGCAGTCAAGACACCTAAAATAAGTCATAGTAGTCAGTTGCAGTCAAGGAAGCTAGTATTGAAAAAGGCAGCTAGTATCGACCGAAGCAGTCCATAACAGTCAATGCAGCTGAAGCAGTCGATAGAACCCAAGGTGCCTGGTATCGACCAATGCAGCTCAAGGCAGCTAAGGTAGTCAGTGGCAGCCAAAGCAGCTAGGAGCAGTCATAGCAGTTGGTAACAGTCGAGGCAGCTAGTATTAGATCCAAAAGGATCTAATATCAACCAAGGCAGCCTGTAGCAGTAAGCAAAAGCCAAGGCAGCCAGTATCGACCAAAGCATCGAGGAAAAGTTAGTAGGGGTCAAGATGGCCAAGGCGACTAGTTGCAACCAAGAAAAACAGTGTTAGCCAAATCAGACAGTAACATCCAAGGCATACATCAGCAGCAACGGCAGCTGGTGACAGCCAAGGTAGTCAGTAGCGACAAGGAAGCTAGTATAGTTTGAAGAGGTAGATGCAGCTTAGGTAGTGAGTGTCAGTTTGTAACAACTAGAGGCAGCAAAGATAGTCAGAGACATCTATGGTAGATAGAAGCATTCAAGATTTCTAGTTCTGATTGAGGCAGTTAACGGCAGCCAAGGCAGCTAGTATCGAGCAAGTCAGATAGTGGTAGTCAAGGTAACCAGTGGCCTCTGGCAGCAGCCAAGGCAGCTAGTGCTACCTAAATAGCTAAGAGAGCTAGTTATAATCAAGGTAGCCGCTAGCAGTAAGTGATAGCCAAGGGAGCTATTATCGACTTATTTAGATAGTATCAGTCAAAGTAGTGAGTGATTGACAAGACAGTTTATATCAAACGAAGCATCCAGTAGCAGTTAGTAAAGGCCAAGACAGCCAGGGCAGCTAGTTTCAGAAAAGAAAAACAGAAGCAGCCCAATCAGATAGCAGCAGCTAAAGTAGGCAGTATCAGCTAAGGTAGACAGTAGCAGTCAAGGCAGCTAGCATCGAACAAGGCAGTAAGACGTAGCTGAAATAGTCAGTGGCAGCTTGTAACAACCAAGATAGACAGTGGCAGTTAAGGAAGCTAGTGACAGCCAAGATAGTTACAGGCAGTCAGGCGAAGACGAAGTAGCTAGTATCGAGCAAGTTGAATAGTAGCAGCCAAAGCATACAGTATCAGACAAGGAAGCTGGTGTCGTTTGAGGTAGTCAGTAGCTTAGGTAGTCACTGGCAGCTTGTAATAACCAAGACAGTTATTGGTAGCCGAGGCAGCTGATGACAGCAAATGTGGTAAGTAGCAGCTAAGGCAGCTATGAAAAGCAATAAAGTCAGTGGCAGCTAGTCGCAGCTAGTGACAGCAAAGATAGTCTGAGGCATCTATGTTAGCCAGTAGCATTCAAGATATCTAGTTTTTATTACGGCAGTGAGTGTCAGTAAAGGCAGATAGTTGCAGCCAAGGCAGCTAGTATCGAGAAAGTGAGACAGGGACAGCCAAGGTAGCCAGTTTCCGCTAATAGCAGTCAAGGCAGCTAGTGCAGCAAAAACAGCCAAGGCAGCCAGTTATAACTAAGCCAGCTAGCGGCAATTGTTAACATCTGAGTGCGCTAGAATCGACCTTGTTGCCACAGTAGCAGCCAAGGTAGTTAGTAAAAGTCGAAACAGCTTATATTAGCTGAAGCGACTTGTGCAGTTAGTAATGGTCAATACAGTCAACGCAGCTAGTGGCAACTAAAAAAACCAGTGGCAGCCGAATCAGATAGTAGCAGCCAGGCTAGACAGTAGCAATCGTAGAAGGCAGCTGATATCTACCAAGACAGCTAGAGACCGCTTAGATAGTCAGTGACAGCTTGTAATCGTTGACGCAGCCAGTCACAGCCGAGGCAGCTAGTATCAGCCAAGGCAGTCAGTAGCGTTTAAGATAGTTAGTATGTACCAAGACAGCCAGAAGCAGCTGCGGCATTCAGTGACAGTCGAGGCAGCTAGTATTGAACAAGGCAGCTAGTAGCTGTAAAGGCAGTCAGTGGCAGCCAAGGTAGCTGATATCGACCAAGTAAAACAGTGGCAGTCCTGGTAGTCAGTAACAAACAAGGCAGTTTACATTAGCAGAAACAACTAGTAGCCAGTAGGCGGAAAAACAGCTGAGACAGTTAATGACAGACAAAAAAAAAGGAGCAGCCGAATCAGAAAACAGCAGCGGAGGGAAACTGTAGCAGATAAGGTAGTCATTTCAGCCAAAGCAGCTTGTAGCTTTCAAAGCAGTCAGTAGCAGCAAAGGCAGATGATATCGACAAGGGCAGCTAGGTACAGCTTAAGTAGCCAGTGATAATTCGTAAGAGTTGAAGCAGCCAGTGACATTCGAGGCACCTAGTTATCAACCAAGAGAGCCAGAAGCAGCTTAGGTTGTCAGTGACAATCGAGGCAGCTAATTTAAAGCAATGCAGATAGTAGCTGTCAATGCAGCCGGTGGCAGCCAAGGCAGCTAGTAGCAGTCATAGCAGTCAGAAGCAGCCGAAGCAGCTAGTAATAAACAAGGCAGCCAGTAGTTGTCAAGGCAGTTAATAGCAGCGAAGGTAGCTGATATCGACCAAGTAAGACAGTGGCAGTCAAGGTAGGCCTTAACAGACAAGGCAGCTAATATCAACCAAAACAGAGAGTAGCCAGTAAGCGGCGAAAATATCTGAGGCATTTAATGGCAGACAAAAAAACAGGAGCAGTCGAATCAAACCTTACCAGCTAAAGCAGGCTGTATCAGATAAGGTAGTCATTTGCAGCCAAAGCAGCTTGTAGCATTCGAGGCGGTCAGTAGCGGCAAAGGCATATAATATCGACAAGGGCAGCTAGGGGCAGCTAGGGCAGTCAGTGACAGTTTGTAAGAGTTATAGAAACCAGTACAAGCCGAAGCGGATATTTTCAGCCAAGACACTCAGTAGGATCCAAGACAGCTAGTAACGACCAAGACAGCCAGAATTAGCTATGATTGTCAGTGGGAATCGAGGCAACTAGTTTTAAATAATGCAGATAGTAGCTGTCAAGGAAGTCAATGGCAGCCAAGGTAGCTGATATATATATATATATAAGCTAATATTAACCGAAAGAACCAGTAGCCGTTAGGCGTCGAAGACAGCTGAGGCATTTAATGTCAGACAAAAAATATTAGCAGCTGAATCAGACCTTACCAGCTGAGGCAGGCTGTAGTAGATAAGGTAGTCATCCGCAGCCGGAGCAGCTTGTAGCATTTAAGGCAGTCAGTAGGATCCAAGACAGCTAGTATCGATCAAGACAGCCAAACGCATCTATGTTTGTCAGTGAAAATCGAGGCAGCTTGTTTTAAACAATACAGCTAGTAGCTGTCATTGCAGTCGACGGCAGCCAAGGCGGCTAGTAGCAGTGATATCAGTCAGTTGAAGTCGAGGCAGCTAGCAATAAACAAGGCAGCTATTAGCTGTCAATTCAGTCAATGACGGCCGAGGCGGCTGGTAGCAGTCATACCAGTCCATAGTAGTCGAGGCAGTTAGTGGTAAACAAGGCAGCTAGTCGCTGCCGAAGCAGTCAATGACAGCCAAGACGGCTAGTAGCAGTCAAAATAGTCGGGGGCAGTAGAGGAGGCTAGTATTAAACAAGGCAGCACGTCGCTGCCAATGCAGTCAATGACAGCCAAGGCGGCTAGTAGCAGTCAAATTAGTAACTGGCTAGTATAAACAAGGAAGCTAGTAGCCGTCAAGGCAGTCAGTGGCAGCCGCAGATAGCAGTCCGTGGCAGTCGAGGCAGCTTGTATTAAACAAGGCAGCTAGTAGATGTCCATGCAGCCAATAGCAGCAAAGGTGGCTAGTAGCAGTCAAATTAGTAACTGGCTAGTATAAACAAGGAAGCTAGTAGCCGTCAAGGCAGTCAGTGGCAGCCGCAGTCATACCAGTCCGTAGTAGTCAGGGCAGTTAGTGGTGAACAGGGCAGCTAGTCGCTGCCAATGCAGTCAATGACAGCCAAGACGGCTAGTAGCAGTCAAAATAGTAGGTGGCTAGTATAAACAAGGAAGCTAGTAGCCGTCAAGGCAGTCAGTGGCAGCCGCAGTCATAGCAGTCCGTGGCAGTCGAGGCAGCTTGTATTAAAGAAGGCAGCTAGTAGATGTCCATGCAGTCAATAGCAGCAAAGGTGGCTAGTAGCAGTCATAGGAGTCCGTGGCAGTCGAGGCAGCTAGTGTTAAACAAGACAGCTAGTCGCTCCCAGTGCAGTCAATGGCAGCCAAGTCGGCCGGTAGCAGTCAAAACAGTATGTGGCAGTCAAAGCAGCTAATATTAAACAAGGCAGATAATAGCTGTCAAGGCAGTCAGTGGCAGCCAAAGTAGCTTAAATCGACCAAGTAAGACAGTTGCAGTCAAGGTAGTCAGTATCAAACAAGGCAGCTAATATCGACCGAAACATCCAGTAGCTGTTGGTAACGACAAAGACAGCCACAGAAGTTAATGACAGCCAAGCAAACTGAGGCAGCCAAATCAGACAGTACCAGCTGCTGCAGATTGCCTAGTAAGTTGCAGCTAAGGCAGCTACTGGCTGCATTTATGTGATCCCTGCCTTTAGGGTAATTAGTTTTATTTTTTGTAGTGCATTTAAATAGAAAATTGTCTCTGAAAAATAGAAAAAAGTGGTAAAGGAGATTATCTTATTTATATCCTCATAATTTGAAGGAATATGAATTAGGGGAGTTTTGGAACGGCCTGTAGGAGGCTCGCTTGCTCGAGTCGAGTGCGCGGCGTATATAATATCCAGCACGAGCGCACGCGGCCACTTTTATCTCTTCTATTAACCCCACGAGGTAATTAAATTAAATGATCCACGGGCTCTCAATCATCCGCCGGCGCGGCATTGCGGCCCGTAAGTACCTATTTATTCCGGCGCCCTTCGCTACTGTCGATGTCTTGTCGAGCATTCTATGGACAAAAACACTGCAAAAAGTCACTACTTCCAGAGCCATTCAATTAAGAAGCCCTAAAACGCAAATAGGATATTTTCAATCATCCCATGAAATACGATACCGTTTTTCTTATACAATTAGATGATCGTACGCGCGCTTAGCGCCCGTCATGTTGTGCCCCGTTTGCGCTTGAAAGAAAATTATTAATAGGCTTTTGCAACTTAGACAAATTTCCAGCAGAAGGCAAATTTATGAGATCAAAGTTTTGAATTTCAAATCGAAAAAATAACGTTAACCCAGACGATTAATTTTTTACGAAAAAGACGAATTTTTCAACAAAATTATTAAATTCCATCAAGGAACTCGAATTTTCAACAAAGTGGTTGAATACTATTGAAGAAAATAAAAATGTTGCGCCTACTAGAAAATTTCGAATCAATTTTTTTTTTTTAAATAACTCCAACCAAGAGGAATTATTTTCTACCAAAAAAGAGGAATCCCCAGCCGAGGGATATTTTTTGTTCAAGGAAGAAAAAACACTCATTCGAAATGTTGAATTCTGAACCAAAAAAAAGGCTTTAATTGATTCATTTTGTAACAAAAAAGACGAACTTTCAACAAAATACATGAATCTTGAACTAAATAGTTGTAACTCACGAAAAAACAAGAATTTTTAGCCAAATAGTTTAAATACCCAGACATCATTTTTTTCAATCAAGGAAAATCATTTCATTAAAAGTGTTGCATTTTTAATCAGAACAAAGCCAACACGCACTAAACAGGGGCATGAATAATAAAAAAGTGAAATTTTCAAAAAGATAATATAATTTTCAACTAAGAAAGAAATGTTTCATTTTCAACCACAAAAATGATTTCAACCAAAATGATCAATTTTTCACCGAAAAAAAAGGAATTTCCAACAAAAATGATTTTTATTTGATCTGAGAAAGTTTTCCAGCTAAATGAGAAAAAAAATTTCTTTGGAAAAGATGGTTTTCCAATAAATAAATTAACTTCAACCAAGACACGTTTTTTTTATTAAGTGAGACGAGTTTCAACGGAAGTATAGAATTTCCAACCAAAAAAAGTTCTTCGCCAAATATAGAAAAAATATTTTATCCGAAATATTAAATATTCAACCGAAGAATTTTCCTTAAGCAAGCTGACTACTCTTCCATAAGACAAAAACGACTTTTCAACATCAGGAAAAAAATTTTCAACAGAAAATATTTTTGCTCAATAAAGAAAATGCATCTCATCTGAAATGTCAATAAAACAATTTTCCTCAACCAAGATTAGTTGTTTTAAATCAAAATACGAATTTTCAACTAAATAATAGACTTTTCCAGCAAGAAAGATTTTTAGCTCAATAAGGAAATAACGTCCATTCAGACTGTTACATTTTGAATTGAGAAAATAACTCCAATTAGGCCGAATTATTTTCTATCGAAAAGGACGAATTTAAAAAAAAATACAATTTTCGACCAAGAAAGATTTTTCGTTCTAGAAAGGAAAAACACTCATTTGAAATGTTGAATTCCAATCAATCTATTAAATTCTAATCTAATAAAAAAATTATTTCAACCAAGATGATCAATTTTCTACCAGAAAAAAACGATCTTTCTCGAAAAAAAAGAATTTTCAACAAAGGAAGATTTTTTCCTCGGAAAAAAATGTCATCGCGAATTAAAAATTTTTTTTCTTTAAAAAAATGCTCTAACCAAGACAAATTATTCTCAAAACCAAAAAAAAATTCTCAACGAAAGAATAGAATTTGCAAACATGGAAAACTTTTTGATCAGTAAAGAACATTGCATCCAAAGTTTTAAATTGCAAATAAAAAAATGGCTCCAACAAGACAAATCACTTTCTAGCAAAGGAGACAAATTTTCAAAAAAATTGAATTCTTAACCAAGGAAGATTTGTTGTTCAAGAAAGAAAAAAATGACGTTATGGTTCATTTTGTACCAAAAAAGATCAAGTTTCGAAAAAATAAATGAAAAAAAAAATTGAAATAACATCAGAAAAGACGGATTTTCAACCAAATAGTTGAAAACTTAACCAAATCAGAATAATACTTAAACTAATAGCGGCATGTATAACCAAATAAGTTTAAATTACAAGAGAATAAAATTTTCAACCAAGAAAGAAATTTCACTCCATGAAGAAAAATATTTCATCCAGCATGCTTATTTTGCAACCGAAAAAATTATTCCTACCAAGACGGGTTTCATTCTATTCGGAAAGACAGGTTTCTAACCAAAAGAAAATTGAATTTTTAACCGAAAAAAGTTGTTTGCTCAATGAAGGAAAAATATTCTATCCAAAATGTTCAATTTTCAGACGGAAAAAAATACTTCAACAAGGAAGAATTATTTTCTACAGAAAAAGACGAATTTCCAACAAAGGAAGATTTGTCGTTAATGAAAAAAGACACTTTTTCCAAATGTTAAATTCCAAACAAAAAAAATAACTTTGACTAAGACGATTAAGTTTGTACCAAAAAGGGCAAATTTTCAACAGAATACGTGAATCTAAAAAAAAGTTGAATCTCGCCAAAAGCACGAATTTGCAGCCAAATAGTTTAAATACCTAATCAAAACACAATAATATTTGACCAAAAAGGATGTTTGATCCAAAAAGTGCAACTGTCAACGAGAGAATATAATTTTTAAAAACAAAAAAGAAAATTCAACCCAGAAAGATTTTTCGATCAATAAAAAAGAAACTTTTTGTCCAGAAAGTTGAATTTTTCTTTCAAATTACTCGCCAACCAAAACAAATGATTCTCTACCAAAAAATATGAATTTTCAACAGAGGTATAGAATTTGCAAACAATAAAGTTTCCTTGCTCAATAAAGAAGAAACATGATATCCAAAATGTTGAATTTAAAAAAAAAATGGCCTTAACCAAGACGAGATATTTTCTTCCCAAGCAGACGAATTTTCAAAAGGATAGGATTTTCAACCAAAAGAGATTTAAAAAAAAATCACGCATCCATAATGTTGAATTCTTAACGCTCCTTGCCTTCATTCTAATTCTGTTTGAGGATTCAACTATTTTGTTGAAAATTCGACTACCTTTCATAAAATTTATTCCTTCGGTTACGGATTCAACTCTCTCGTGAAATTTCAACTCATTTATGTTTGAAATTCATCCTTTCATAGGAGAATTCAACTTCTTGGTTGATAATCCATCTTTTTCGGTTCAAAATTCAGTAAATTAGTTAAAAACCCTTGTGGTTCTATCCATCAAAGATAAATTATGGAAGATAATGTTATATGGCTCGCAAGATAAAGGATCAGATGGAAAGACGTCGAAATATTTCGAAGCAGTTGTGGTTCGTGTCCATGCTAAGTTTCTAGAATGTTTTTTATAACGTCAAGGAGTGTTTCATTTAGAACGCTCCTTGTCTATTTACTCATTTTGTTTGAGGATTAAACTAGTTTGTTTAAAATCCGATAGCTTTCTGTAAAAATTCATTACATTCGATTACGAATTTATTTTCCTGTTAGAAATTTCACTTTTTTCGGTCCAAATTTTTCTTTATTGTTCGAAAATACAAGAGCTTTGTTGATTATTTACCTTTTTAGATAAAACTTTATTACTTCGGTTGCAAATTGTTGTAATTTTATTCATCTGAAAATAAACCGTGGAAGATTATGTTATAAAGCTGTTGTAGTTCGTCTCCATGCTAAGTTTCTAGAATCTTCTTTTGAACGTAATAGACTGTTCCATTTAGAATGCTCGATTGTTTAAAATTCGACAACTTTCTATAACAATTCTTTCCTTTCGGTTACAGATTTATTTTTCTGTTATAAAATTAAATTTTTTGGTTAAAATTTATCTTGATTATTCAAAATTGCAAGAGTCTTGTTGATTATTTACCTTTCGGGTTACAAATTCATTATTGAGGTTGAAAATTGTTGTGATTTCATTCATCTGAAAATAAATCTTGGAAGATTATGTTGTATGGATCGGGAGATATGGGATCAGATGAAAAGATTTCGAAATTATTCCAAGCCGTTTTGGTTCGTGTCCATGCTAAGTTTCTAGAATGTTTTTTGTAACGTCAAAAAGTGTTTCATTTAGAACGTTCCTTGTCTATTTACTCATTTTGTTTGAGGATTAAACTATTCAAAATCCAACAACTTTCTATAAAAATTCATTCCTTTCGATTACGAGTTCATTTTCCTGTTAAAAATTTAACTCTTTTCGGTCAAAATTGATATTTATTGTTCGAAAATACAAGAGCTTTCTTGATTACTTACCTTTCTGTTTACAAATTAAATATTGAGGTTGGGAATTGTTGTAACTTTATTCATCTGAAAATAAATCGTGGAAGATTATGTTATAAAGGCGTTGTGGTTCGTGTTCATGCTAAGTTTCTAGAATGTTTTCTATGACATCATAGAATGTTCCATCTAGGACGCCTGTTCATTCTGAATTCGACAAATTTCTTTAAAATTTTTTTCTTTCGATTACGGATTTTTTCCCTCTTAGAAAATTCAGTTCTTTCGGTTAAAATTGATCTTTATTGTTCGAAAATACAAGAGCTTTGTGGATTCTTTACCTTCTTGGTATCAAATTTATTACTTCGGTTGAAAATTGTTGTAATTTCATTCATCTGAAAATAAATCTTGGGAGATTATGTTGTATGGATCGCGAGATATTGGATCAGATGAAAAGATTTTGAAATCATTCCAAGCCGTTGTGGTTCGTGTCCATGCTAAGTTTCTAGAATGTTTTTTATGACGTCAAGGAGTGTTTCATTTAGAACGCTCCTTGTCTATTTACTCATTTTTTTCCTCTTAGAAAATTAAGTTTTTTCGGTTAAAATTGATCTTTATTGTTCGAAAATACAAAAGCTTTGTTGATATTTTAGCTTTTTGGTATCAAATTTATTACTTCGGTTGAAAATTGTTGTGATTTTGTTCATCTGAAAAAAGATCGTGGAAGATTATTATTTAGAACGCTTCTTCTCTATTTACTCGTTTTGTTTGAGGATTCAACTATTTGGTTTAAAATTCGCCAACAATCTATTATTGTTCATGTTAATGTTTAATTAATCATGTTAATGTTTAATTAGTTGTCCGAAAATGCAAGAGTTCGGTTGATTTTTTACCTTTTTAGTTACAAATTTATTACTTTTGTTGAAAATTGTTTTGACTGTTCTCATCTAAAAATAAATCGTGGAAGATTATGTTCTTTTCCATGCTAAGCTTCTAGAATGTTGTTTATGACGTCATATAATGTTCCATTTAGAACGCTTCCTGTCTATTCACTCATTTTGTTCATGGATTTAACTATTTTGCTTAAAATTCAATTTGTTTTTGTAAAATAATATCTTATTTGCACAATTATCTCGCTGGAGAAATGATAACTTCTTTTTCGTTGGAAATTCATCCTTTCATAGAAGAACGCAACTTCTTCGTTGAGAATCCATTTTTTTTTTTTTTTTTGTTAAAAATTCAGTTATTTAGTGGAACTCCTTTTGCTTTTATCCAGCAAAGATAAACAATGGAAGATAATGTTATATGGCTCGCAAGATAGGGGATCAGGTGCAAAGGCTTCGAAACCATTCTAAGCAGTTGTGGTTCGTGTCCATGCTGAGCTTCTAGAATGTTCTTGATGTTATCACAGAATGTTTTACTTAGCAGCTCCCTCTCTATTTATTCATTTGTTGAAGGATTCATCTATTTTGTTCAAAATTCGACAACTTTTTATGAGCATTCATTCCTTTTGATTACGAATCTATTTTCCTTCAAAAAATTAACTTTTTCCGGTTAAACCTTATCTTCATTGTTTGGAAATGCACGAGCTTTATTTATTATTTACCTTTTCAGTTACGAATTCATTGCTTCGGTTGAAAATTGTTGTGATTTTATTCATCTGAATATAAATTGTGGAAGATTGTGTTATGAAGACGTTGTGGTTCGTGTCCGTGCTAAGTTTCTAGAATGTTCTTCATGACGTCATAGAATGCTCCATCTAAAACGCTCCTTGTCTCCTTACTTATTTTGTTCAAGGAGTCAACTATTTTGTTTAAAATTCGAATTTTTTGGAAAAATAATATTTTATTTGCAACTCCTATGTTGAGAATCCATTTTTTCATTTAGAAATTCAGTTATTTAGTTCAAAATCCTTGTGGTTTTATCCATCAAAGAAAAATTTTGGAAGATAATGTTATATGGCTAGCTAGATATGGGATCAGGTGAAAGGACTTTGAAATCATTCAAAGCCGTAATTTGTTTAAGTATCCAACAATTTTGTTGAACATTCGAAAAAAAGAGTTCAAAGAATTCTTCTCACCGATTGTTGTTCCGCGAGAGGTTCGAAAAGAAAAGCCGTAAAACGCGAACAATGTTCCGGTCGCGACTCACCCTGCGGAGAAAATTGAGTGCAGTGGAAGTGGGTGCAGATATCACGTTACTTTTTTCCCCTTCTCACTCTAGGTTTTTTTTCTCCCTTCGGAGATCCCAGAGCGAATGGGTTCAACCTATTCCAGAATCTCCCCGAGTAGAGTAGAAGTAGACTGAGTAGAGGTTCTGGTACGACGGGGTGTCTCGCGATTTATGCAAAATGGTACGTAGCTCCCTCGGGAGCTTCTCAGCAAAGCCACCCCTCTTCCTATCTAACACGTGCGCCAAGCAACTCCACACGGGACCAACCCTTCGAGGCTCCGAGGGAACGAACATTCTTATATACCTCCATAACCAACCTGCAATCAAATATTTTTCGAATATTAAATCAGCAGATTCAAATCTTTAAATTAAATCAACCTTGGGTTTTGACTAACATGTCAAATGGTGAGGAGATTTAACTTTTCAAATGTAGGACAATCAGAATTTAAAAAATCTTGTCGCTGCGCGGCCACATTCTCATCGCGCGCGGCTCGCTTCGCTCGCAAGTTTGAGCGCGCCTAGGACGCGCAACTTTTGGATCTCGCGCTTCGCGCTCGATGGTAAACTTACCTCGTGCTCCGCGGTCGGCCTTTGTACTTCCCTACAGTTGTATAAATAGCGTGCGAAACTCAAAAGCGAAATGTCGACTATTTTAATTTGATGAGTGTGGATTCTCTTTTGTTAAAGCTTCTCTGGCTTTAACGAATACATCCTCATCGCATGTCTCGTGCTGCGCACTCGATCAAAGTTTGTCCAAAACGGTGGAGAAGTTTTGTTGCCTAATTTTTTTCACATGCTGTCTAGTTTTTCTAGAAATTCGATGAACAACTTTTCTCTATCAATCTTTTGTGTTAGCCTCAGTCATTTTTTCTAAAATCTTATTACTTTAGTTTTATAGTTATTTTTCCTGATTTGAACGAAAAATACATATCCTGTTAAATAAGTTGATGACACATTAAAGATATTTTCCTGGTAAAGAACTTGCGTCTATTTGATTTTTTCCTAAGCTTGTGTCAATTGTCGGAAAGTTTATTGTTTTAATTTTTTACATACTTTTTTATAAATGAAGCAAGAACCACTTGTCCTATCAAAAAGTTAATTATACCAACTTTGTATATCTTTTTTTGGTGCACAAGTTTAGTTCATTTACATTTTCCCTTACCTTAAATAGTTTGACCAAAAAATGAATCTTTTTATTTTTCACTATTTTTTGTGCGACCAAAATTTCAATTTTTTATTTTCTGAGAAAACCCAAAGAGTTGTAAAGATCATCCTGGTGGGCTCCCAAAAATTGACATTTTTTTCTTCAAACCTTTTTTCATATCTTGCGTTGTTTGCGTAAGAATTCTCATTTTCGTTTATATTCTCGAATTTGGAAAATGTCAAAACTCTGACAATTTTTTTTTTATCAAAAAAAAATCATGAGGATAAATTTTTTCACTTTTTACCTACTACAAGAAAACGGTACTTTAAATTTTTGAGTCTTGTAAAAAGTAGTCCAAAAAAAATTTCAAAATGCTCCCCCTCTTTCATTTTTGATCCAAAACAGCTGGTTAAAAAACTCGACTTGTATTTTTGGTCCCTTAAAATGGATGCCAAAGCACGATTAAATATGATCATTCTTTCGAAAGTTATCGAGTTCACAGATTATTTTTCATTATTTTTTGTGCGATCAAAATAGAAATTTTCGATTTCTTTGAGAAAATTTAAAAAGATGTATTCGCGATCTTCTAGGGCTCCCGAAAAGAAACATTTTTTCTCTCTGACTTTCTTTTTAATCTTGCGTTGTTTGTCTGAAAATGATCCTTTTCTTTCATATTTTTGAATTTTGAAAATGCCACAACTCTGGAAATTTCGTTTTTATTAAAAAAATCATAGGGATAAAGTGTTTCGCTTTTTACCTACTACAAGAAACCGTACTAAAATTTTTGAGCCTTGAAAAAAAAAAATCCAAAACAATTTTCGAAATGCTCCCCATCTTTCATTTTTGATCCGAAACAGCTGATTAACGACCTCGACTTGTGTTTTTGTTCCCTCAGAATGGGTGCCAAAGCACGATCGAATATGATCATTCTTTCGAAAGTTATGAAGTTCACAGAATATTTTTCATTATTTTGTGTGCGATCAAAATTGGAATTTTCGATTTTTCGAGAAAATTCAAAAAGTTGTGAAGTCTATCTTGTAGCGCTTCCAAAAAGAAACATTTTTTGTCCTATACTTTTATTCATATCTTCCGTCGTTAAGCTAACAATTCTCATATTTGTTTACATTTTCGAAATTTGAAAATTCCGTAACTCTGTCAATTTTGTTCTCATCAAAAAACATCATGAGTAAAAATTGTTCCACTTATTACTCACTACAGGAAGCTGTACTTACAATTATTAAATCTTGAAAAAAAACGGTCTCAAAAATTTTCAGAATGCTCCCCCTCTTTTATTTTTGATCCAAAATATCTGGGTAACGAACTTGATCTTCAGTTTCTGACACTGGAAGAGTGTACCAAAGGCCAATCAAATCGATTAGTTTTTTCGAAAG